>JAWQEG010002399.1:0-170219 GCA_033782935.1 Petrolisthes cinctipes | reverse complement strand
AGAGAAAGCATAGACAATCAAATATAAAAACACACACACAGACATACATACACAGAGGTGGAATAAAAATGGTAGTCAAAAGTAGAGAGAAAGCATAGACAATCAAATATAAAAACACACACACAGACACATACATACATACAAAGAGGTGGAATAGAAATAGTAGCTGTGTGTGTGTATATAAAGTGAGTTGTGGTTATTTTAAGATACCGAGTGAATGGATTGAATAGGTGAAGGAACGAATGAGTGAGGGCTGCAAATCATGGAGGTGGTACGAGTGGAATGTGCATGTGTGTGTGTAACCAGGATTTAAAGGTAATGTGCGAGAGTGAGGTGGGTGGCAGAGGAGGAGGAGGGAAAGAGGTAAAGAGTAGGAGAGGAAAAGAGGAAGGGAGGGAAAGGGGTGAAGAGGAGGAGGAGGAGGAGGGAAAGTGGTGAAGAGTAGGAGAGGAAAAGAGGAAGGGAGGGAAAGTGGTAAAGAGTAGGAGAGGAAAAGAGGAAGGGAGGGAAAGTGGTGAAGAGTAGAAGAGGAAGGGAGGGAAAGTGGAAAAGAGGAAGGGAGGGAAAGTGGTAAAGAGGAAGGGAGGGAAAGTGGTAAAGAGTAGGAGAGGAAAAGACGAAAGGAAAGAGGTGAAGAGTAGGAGAGGAAAGGAGGAAGGGAGGGAAAGTGGTGAAGAGTAGGAGAGGAAAAGAGGAAGGGAGGGAAAGTGGTAAAGAGTAGGAGAGGAAAAGAGGAAGGGAGGGAAAGGGGTGAAGAGGAGGAGAGGAAAAGAAGTTAGTTGATAGAGAGAAGAGGAAAGTTGGTAGTGAGGAGGGGAAGGCGTTGAAGAGGAGAAGAGAGGAAGGGAAAGAGGAATGAAGTAGAGGGGAAATGATAAGAGGGAGAGGGAGGGAAAAGTATAGAGGAAAGGGGACAGGAGGAGACAGAAAGTGGGAGAGAAGGAAGAGGGTGAGAGAAAGGTAACACACACACACACACACACACACACACACACACACACACAGGGCCAGGAAGGGAGAGTGAGTAGTGAACATGGGCACAGTTGAATGGGAGATTAAAGCTGTACATATCAGTTGTGAATGGATGTGAAGAGGGGAAAGGGTGAGGGAATGAATGGGGGGGGGGGATGGGGGAATGGGGGAGGTATGAGGGGTGAATGGGGGGAAATGTGTGAGGTATGAGGGATGAAATGGGGGAACGATATAGGGCAGGATGAATGGGGGAGTTGGTGAGAAGAGATGGGGAATAAATGGGTAAGGGGGACAAGTGGATATATATATATAATGGGAATAGAAGAGGAGGGTAATGGGGTGAGGTGTAGTGAATGAGGAAAATAATTATGAGGTCCAAGATGAGGGAATGAGTATGAAATAAGACGAGGGAAGAAATGAGTGAATGGGGCGTGTTGAATGGGACTTGGTGAATATAATGAACTCTGTCGTAATAATGTGGGGTAGGAGGGAGGGAGGGAGGGAGGGTTTGATGTAGAGGGAAAAGAATATTAAAAAGTGCAGATGGGGAGAAAAGGGAGAGGGAAGGATTGGGGCGGGGGGGGGGGAAACAAAGGATGGAAGAGGAGGGAAAATGATAGATGTGTTGGGGATGCAGAGAATTGGATGGAGGGAGGGAGGGAGATGCAGAGAGAGAGAGGGGGAGGGGAGGGGATGGAGAGAGTAAGAGGAAGGGAGGGAGGGGACAAGGAGAGATGGGGAGGGGGGTGGATATAGTAAGGAGAGAGGGGGGTGGATAGAGTAAGGAAGGAGGGAGAGGGGGATGCATGGAGTAAGGAAAGAGGGAGGGGGGTTGATAGAGTAAGGAAGGAGGGAGAGGGGGGCTGCGTAGAGTTAGGAAAGAGGGAGGGGGCTGCATAGAGTAAGGAAGGAGGGAGAGGGGGCTGAATAGAGTAAGGAAGGAGGGAGAGGGGGCTGCATAGAGTAATGAAGGAGGGAGAGGGGGCTGCATAGAGTAAGGAAAGAGGGAGAGGAGCTGCATAGAGTAAGGAAAGAGGGAGAGGGGGATGCATAGAGTAAGGAAGGAGGGAGAGGGGGGCTGAATAGAGTAAGGAAAGAGGGAGGGGGGGTGCAAAGAGTAAGAGAGGGTAGGGCAGAGAGAGGGAGGGAGTGGGCAGAGAGAGAGAGGGAGGGAGTGGGGAGTGTGTGGGCGATGATCAATAAAGAGACGCAGAATCCCACGACCCGATGGGGGGGAGGGGAGGGAGAGGAAAGAGGGGAGGGAATGAAGAGAATGGAAAGAGGAAGGAGAGGAAAGAGAGGAAGGGAGAAGAGACAGGGAATAAGGAAAGGAGAAGATAGAAGAATGAGAGAGAGAGAGAGAGATGAGAAAGAAGAAGAATGGAAAGAGGAGATAGGATGCCAGAGAGAGAGAGAGAGAGAGAGAGAGAGAGAGAGAGAGAGAGAGAGAGAGAGAGAGAGAGGTAAAAATGAAGGCTAATGAGAGGAAATGTAAAGATGGGATGAAAGACGGGGATTAATGGCATAAACTGAGCCCCTCTCTGAATTCAGAAACGCACACGTGGAGTGAAGTAACCAGTGCTCCAATTAGTCAGTTTCCTGGTGTTTCATTTTTCATAACTGGGATAAAGAGAGAGAGAGAGAGAGGGGGGGGGGGAGGGCACATACAGTCAGACACACTATTTAGACAGACAATCTCGTTATGGTTTGTGATTGAGTGTTGGTAAGGTTGTGTGTGTGTAATGTCGACTTTTGTTTCCTCCCTACCAACTCTTTCCCCCCAACTCCTCTCTTTCTTCTCTTCTCTCTCTTTCCTCTCTTCTCTCTTTCCTCTCTTCTCTCTCTTCCCTCTCTCTTTCCTCTCTTCTCTCTTTCTTTCCTCTCTTCTCTCCTCTCTTCTCTCTCTTTCCTCTCTTCTCTCTCTTTCTCTCTCTTTCCTCTCTTTCCTCTCTTCTCTCTTCATTCTCTCTGCATTCTCTCCTTCCATAGTTTCATCTCTGCATTTTCTCCCTTCCCCATATTCCTTCCCTTCACCCTTTCCTTACTCCCCAAACTTCTTCACTTCCCTTCCCTTTCCTTCTCCCCTTCCCTTCTCCCCTTCCCTTCCCTTCTTCCCTTCTTCCCTTCCCTTCTCTGCTTGCCACTCAGTATTTCCTCCACTCACTCCTTCAAGTTTTGATACCCCCTCCCTCCCTTCCTTCCTCTCCTTGATCACATTACTCTTTGGAAGTCACGTAGGAAGTCACCTCTGTCCCTCCTTCACCACCTTAAACCCTCCCCTCCCCACCTTCACCTCCAATTCCCTTCCCTCCCCTCCCCACCTTCACCTCCAATCCCCTTCCCTCCCCTCCTCATCCTTCCCCTCTTCCCACCACCTATGTCTTTTCTTTCACCTCTCGTCCTCCTTTTCTTTCACCTTTCGTCCTCCTTTTCTTTCACCTTTCGTCCTCCCTCTTTTCACGTTCATCCTCATCTGTAATATTCTGTGCAGTTCTGGTCGCCAAACCCTATGAAAGACACTGAGAGACTCATAAAATATATATACAAAGCTTTGCCTACAGGACTACGATACCAGATATATATTTACCATTGTACCAGAGTTTGTTTACCCTTGTTTAAGTAATAATGTGACTAGGAACTGCAGGTGCCATACATGGAATAGGTTACCATGAGAGGGAGTTGGCAGTACTTGGATTGACCAGTTCATGTCAACGATAAGGACGAGGCTTACTTGGAAACTGTCAGGATCCGGCCGTGGTACCTCCTCCAAATGGATTAGAAGAGTTATTGACGTATTAATTGTCTTTATTTCTCTCTCTCTCTCTCTTTCTTTTGCCTCCGACCTTCTCTAAAATACCTCGTCACTTGGTAATCTGGTTTACTGGTAAGGCTTCACAACCTTAAGATTTCTCTCTCCCTCCCCCTCTCCCTCCCCTTGGCATCTATCTACCTACCCCTTGTCATCTACCTACCTACCTCCCTACCTCCTTTTGACATCTACCTCCCTACCTCCTTCCCCTTGGCATCTACCTACCTACCTCCCTACCTCCTTTTGACATCTACCTCCCTACCTCCTTCCCCTTGGCATCTACCTACCTACCTCCCTACCTCCTTCCCCGTGGCATCTACCTACCTACCTCCTTCCCCTTGTCATCTACCAACCTACCTACCTCTCTCCCTCCCCTTGGCCTCTACCTACCTACCTACCTCCCTCCCTCCCTACCTACCTACCTCCCTCCTTTTGACATCTACCTCCTTTCCCTTCCTCAGAATGTACAGTTGAGGAAGTAGAAAGTGCAAGAAAAATCTGGCTGTTTATGGCAACGTCTGGTAGTTGTTTGTGGTCATCCCTCGTATCTTTATGAATGAATCACTGAGAACCCATGCAGAGCCAATGTAAGGTGGAACGTGATTGGCTGAACTTTGAGTGGTGGTTGTGAAGAAGTTGCCATATACAGCTGGATTATTTTTGCACTTTTTACTTGCTCAACTGTACATAACTTACAATAGTCCAGATGAAGATAGTACAGATAGTGATGTAGACAGAAGTGGTGATGGTGGTAGTGGTGGTGTAGGTTATGAATGTGATGGAGATGGAAGAGATACTGGTAGAGATGGAGTGGACTGGACTGGACTGGAGGGGGTCGGGTTGATGGAGGAAGATGATTATTATAGATGTCGAGATTATTGGAGAAAAAAAAATATAGAGCAGGAGTCTAGTGGAAGTGAAGATTTTGTTGATGGTATATAGTGGTAAAGACATTGGAGATTGTGGAGTAAGGAAGTGGAATAGAGGGGGATTGGGGTAAGGAGGAGGGAGTAGAGGGTGATTGGAGTAAGGAGGTGAGGGTTGAGGGAGATTGGGGTAAGGAGATGAGGGTAGAGGGGGATTGGAGTAAGGAAGTGGGGGCAGAGGGGGATCGGAGTAAGGAGGTGAGGGTAGAGGGGGAATGGGGTGTGGAGGTGGGAGTAGAGGGGAGTGGAGTGGGTCGGGGGTTGACGTGTGTTGAACTCTAGAGACCGCAAGTATCCGGCCACCAACACAACAAACTCTCACATAGTACAGGGATTCGTCTTCATTTAATATATTCCTCGAAAGCTACAGTGTTCATGCAGGTCATATTAGGGATAGATAGGTCAGGTTAGGTTACGTAGGATGAAGTTACAGAGGTCAGGTTTGGTCAGAGGTTAGGTCAAGTAAGGTTATGTATAGGAAATTACAAAGGGTTGGGTAAGATTATTAAGATAGGTCAGTTAAGGTGAGATTCTCTTGTATAGGCAATTTAGAAGGCTACTGATTCCTCCTACCTAAACCAAGAAACAGATACCCTCAATGGTACTAATAGCGGATCTGTTTCTTGGCTCTTGTTAGGAGGAATCTGTAGGGTGAGGCTGCACGGGAATTTAAAGGGGAAATTATCTTGTTGGTAAATCTGGAGCAACTGATTCTCCTCCAACCCATTTCCACAACAACAGTCCACCATTATATTTGTTAATTTGGTCCTGTTTCCTGGCATACTTTGGAGGCATTAAGGCGCTGTGTGTGTGTGGAGGAGGTGGGGGTGCTACTGATTCCTCCAAACTATTTCCACAACAACAGGCTACCATTATATTTGTTAATTTGGTCCTGTTTCCTGGCATACTTTGGAGGAATTAAGGCGCTGTGTGTGTGTGTGTGTGTGTGTGTGTGGAGGGGGGGGGGGGGTGCTACTGATTCCTCCCAGCTGTACTACAAAACAAATACCCTTTTAGAGATATTGAGGTCGTGTGATTCCCAGTGTACTTTGGAGGAATTAATAACCCTCCAGTAAACTTCTTAGGGACCCTTACCTTGTAGTCAGAAAATTGGGGGTAACAGAGTCCATCAAATATTGCCACGAAACACAACTTACATAGGAGGAGCTTGTTTCGTGGCATAGTCAGAAGGAAGCAGAATCCTCCAATTTTCATACACGATCACAGGGGCCTTAAAGGTGTAAATAAATAAATGTCTTTGATTTGGTTGTATCGCTAACGTGGGAGACTTGAGGTTAACGCTTCCGGCCGTCTCAACTTCCCCCCCACCCCCCCACACCCTCACACTTCCCTGCTTCACCTGTCTCACCCCCACACCTAACCCCTATATTACCCACATTACCCCCACTTCCTTACTTCACCTGTCTCGCCCCCACCTCACCCCCATTTTACCCACCTTACCCCCACTTCCTTACTTCACCTGTCTCGCCCCCACCTCACCCTCACATCACACACCTCACCCCCACATCACACACCTCACCCCCACATCACACACCTCACCCCCACATCACACACCTCAACCCCACATCCCACACCTCATCCCCACATCCCACATCCTCACCCCCACAGTCCACACCTCACTCCCACCTCACACCAAAATCACCCATGAAAAATAAAAGACACATAGATTTAACATTAAAATATTTTCATGCATACTTTTAAATTTACATAAATATTATATTGTGCAAGCGGTGAGTGGAAAGATTTCAACTTATGATAGTTATAATAAGGTTCTAGATGACAGGTAACGGTGTGAAGGTTTGGTGGTTATAGTGTGTGTGGGTGAGGGAGGTGTGAGGTCAGAAATGGGTGGAGTGATATGTGAAGGAAGGGAGGGGGTAGGGTGAGAAATGGATGGGGAGATGTGTTGAGTTATAAATAGGAAGAGAGAGAGAGAGAGAGAGAGAGAGAGAGAGAGAGAGAGAGAGAGAGAGAGAGAGTAATATAGGAGTTCAGGAATGTATGTGTGAAAAAGGGGAAATAGGCAGGCAAGAAGGTAGGTGTGGAATGGAGTGTGTGAAGTTGGGAGGTGTGGAATGAAGCGTGTGAAACAGAGAGGTGTGGGAGGTGTGTAGTGAGGTATGCAGGGGGTGGATAGGTGGTGAGTGAGAGGAATGTTGATAAGTATTCCACAGTGCTGGAGGGAGGGAGAGCAGTCCAACACATGCTCCACTACTCCACTTTTACCACATAACATTCTCTCACTCTGTTTAATTCTCTCAGGGACCTCGTTTCCATTCTCTAAATAGCTACAACAGATGACCTCTACAATGTAACTGAGTGCCACGAGGTAAATAATAAATGCTGTATATCATCTCTTAAAGTATCACAGTGAGTAAAGAGATATAATTTTTAAGTATGATTAATGTTATATAAATGGTAAAATTGCTTATGATTTATTTTATTCCAACAACGACCCAAACTCATGGTCATATTTATATATTTTCTGTCTAGTAAAATATATATTGGAAAGTGTTTGTCAAGAAAAACTTCAGTGGAAATCAAAGTTGTAGTTGCTGTAATGGAAATAGTTTGACAAGTTTCCCAGGCTGTTGTTTCTTTCTGTTAAAAAATACAAAACAAGTGTCAACATCAAAGTCCAAGAGGAGTTTTGTTGGCGAACTGTGTAGGCCATTGATTCCTCCAGACGGTGTGGGGAAATACATCACATAGTCTATATTTTAATAGTTTTTTTTTTTTTTTTTTTTTTTTTTTTCGTCCGTCATTGATTAGAGGAATAAGTAGCATTCTATCCACCGACTAAATCTCCCGAGCTTTATGCTGTAATGGGGGACTCTTGGAGGACTCTTTGTGGACTCTTTATTTCTTCCATCTATGCAAGGAAACCGATCCACTATTTGTAGCACTAAGGACGTCTGTTGCCTGACCTAGTTTGGAGGAATTATTAGCCCTCCAATCGACCTACAAAATCTTCTAGGCTCTTATTAATACCTTGCGAAACTGGTTGAGAAATGTAGCCTTGAAGTGGTTGGGTCAATGTGTGTGAATTTACCCCACGGTGTCTTGACATAATGTTCAATAATAATGGTTTGATGGCGTCGTCAGAAAGTGTTATAAAATAGTGGTGGTGTTAGGAAGAATTTTACACTTAAGCAACCTTTTACACACACACACACACACACACACACACACACACACAACTGGTCATGGCTTTGTCAGAAAATGTCTTAAATTGTGGTGGTGGTGTTTGGGATAATTTTACACACACACACACACACATCCTGGTTATCCTTGTACTGTATATCAAAGCCTTCTCTGTACTGACTGTCTGTTGGGTTATTTCATGGCACGGTCATTTTCTTTCCGGTTTTGGTTAATGGAAGTAAAGCTATTTCCTGTGTACGTTGACGGTAGGAAGGTATTATAAGTAAAAAACAAACAGTAATAACGTAAATAATAATAATAATAACAAAAGTAATAATAACTAATGACAATAATAATAACTAAAGATGATAATAGTAATAATGAAAATAGAAATAAGTATAAAGAAAGTACAGTCAAGTAGTGTTTGGAAGCATTGCCAAATATTGCCTTTTCAAATTAGGTTACTCGAAAGAGGTATACTGTATGTAGTACCGTACGTAAGGTAGTGTAAACAATGAGTGATGATACAGGGAGATGAATTACCTTAGAATTTACTGTGTTACTTGGGATGTACAGTACGGTCTCTGTCAAAAGTTCTGTCATGAATACTTGCACATGTTTAGGGTATAAATGTCTGCTTTTCCCCCTTTATTTTTTATTCTGTTTATTATAATCTCGCCATATTTATTGTGATTCCTCCTTCCTGTCACTCCTTACAACTGTATAATATTATTGTATAAGGTAATTTATTTTTTAAGTTTCCCATTGTTTTCCTTCATTCCGTTCTCTGACTCCTTTAATTTAGGGAAACTAAAATATTTGCTTAATTGTTTGCATTATCCTGTGGTAGAGGGGCGGGATGTGGTGGAGAGAGAGAGAGAGAGAGAGAGAGAGAGAGAGAGAGAGAGAGTGTGTGTGTGATATTCGTAAAATAGTAGGTTAGCCAAAGGAAATTCCAGAGTATCGTAAATGAGGATTAATTTCATGTTCAAGGTTTGGTGGAGAGAAAGACTGACTGACTGACCTTGTGGTTCTTCAAGGATCTAAAATTATATGAAATTGGTTGTAAAAGACTGACAGGAAAGAGTTGTCAATGATCGAATATAAATAGACTTAAGGAGGTAGTACAGTATTGGTAAATCTGAAGTAAATGATTCATCAAAACAATTCCAAGCAACAGAAAGAACACCATTATTTATTTTTGTTCATCTGGTCGTGTTTCATAGCATGCTTTGGAGGAATCAAGGCGCTCCTCCAATTTACCAAAAAGGAACTCTCTCCTTAAGAGAAGGAGATCTTTGCAATGGTAAAGATGGAGAGGTGAGGTGAGGGGAGAGGAGTTGCGAATTGTTTGGCAGAATAAAAATTGATTGTAGAAACAGATATTACGTCAGTGGTAGAATGTACAGGGTGGTCCGAAAGTCTTGTGACCCCTACACAAATGGCTCGTCCAATTGCAAGTTTATGGTAGGGGGTGACAAGACTTTCGAACCACCCTGTACAGTATGTTTGGAATTGATGATAGTTGTCTTTCGTACAATACATTATAGTAACGTGAGGTAAAGTTGCCAGCGATAGAATAAATGGCTCACTAAGTATATGTAGATCAAGGTGGAGTGGTAGTCATAAAGAGAGTATGTAAGTTCTTTTAGGGTGAGTGGTAAACATATATGGGAAGAGAGAGTGAGTGTGTGACGGCACCATGGTAGGCAGGCTGTAGACAGGCAGGGAGGGAAGGCAAGCAGGCAGGGAGGGAAGGCAAGCAGGCAGGACTAAGGCAAGACAGGCAGACAAGGCAAGGCAAGCAAGGCAAGCAAGGGAAGGGAGTCTATGCGGCCACGCCACGTACAGTATATACAGTCTCAGCTTCCGGGGTCGGTGTTACATCCAGTCACGCGTTACTGTCACTCTACGAGCCGAGTATTTCCAGGGATATCACGTAGCAGGAGAATGGAAGGTGGAGAAAGACGGGGGAAGGAAGAGAAAAGCGGGAGTGGGAAGGGAAAGGCCGGAGTGGGAAGGATGGATGTAGGCGGCTGCTAGATCGTCCTAAAATGTTGTTACTGTAGTCGCTCTCTCTCTCTCTCTCTCTCTCTCTCTCTCTCTCTCTCAATGGCACCCTCCTCCACACGTTTGGTTCCCAGCCACCGCCGTGAAGGTCAGGGAGGACGGATAGTAACGTTCACATTACATCGTCGCTGAATTTGAGCACCAGACCGACGAAGGGATGAGACGAGAGCCCGGATGTTCGAGTTAGCGGGATTGGAGTGCATGTGGGATGGGCGCGGTCAGGAAGTTTCGGCAACCATGAGATGAATCTGTTAGCAAGGAGGAGTTGCACCACAAGGATTATTCAGTATCGTAAAGGATTTAATCAGATGTATAGTCAAATTTTGTGCGTATGTTCATGTATTGCCGCTGATTTTAATATTGTTTTGAGTTGATTTAAAGAGAAGATGCCGAGATGGTGTGGTGTCTGATGCAGCAGATGGCGGTGTTGCCAAGTCTTACAGAGGCACCTCAGGGTGGAGAAGGAACCGCGGCAGTTTAAGGTCGGCGGGAAGGTGGTTCACACGCATTCTCCAAGATTCCTCCCTAAACTATCCAGAACAGATAGTGAACAACGCGGAAACTTGACGAGATCTCTGCGGTTAACCCTAAAATTGGAATATCGGGACCGTAAACACTTGTAAACAAACGATAATCAAGGAAAATTAGTTTGGGGTAACAGAGGGCACATAGCCTACCTAGGAAGTGCGTACAATACAGACTAGAAAACAAAATTAAAGGAGTAACGAAAGCTGGTAACTGTAGGGGCAGAAACATTGTGTTGTGTTGTGAAGCAAACGCCATGGTCAGGTATTCCAACCTTCCTGTCTGGCACGCATTAGATGGGAACAAAATGTGATACTGTTTGATGTCTTGAGTTTAAAGATGAAGCATGTTTGTTCTCTTAGGTTTAGAAAGTGTAAATAATCTTAGTTCATTAGGGGTTGTAGCCTGTATCTTGCAGGTGCATATGTACTATAGACTGATAGTTATAAAGTAAAATAAGCTAATAATCTACGATACTTATTACCTGAAACATTACATAATAGTGTTAAACTATAATTACCTTTTAATGATAAAAACCGCTTGACGCATGAATCTTATAAATAGTTCAAATGAAGAAGTACTTTTATGAGTAACGAAGTCAACTGTAAAATAACGAGGATAATCGAATACCCATATATGGAAATGAGAAGAGGCCTAGTTGGCATATTTGGGTCAGTGCCAGATGGGTAACACTGACTCATAGGCCACTAACTTGTCAATACCATGTGTTTATTTCATTTATTTGTAACGTGAATTATATACCAAATTTCAGTTTCCCGACGTAGGTAAATATAGATTCCTTACTGATATTGAAGGCACTAAGTTTGTATAGCCTACTTATAATATTGTATTTAGAGTAATTGCTTATTATGGCCCACTTTCATGATATTAGTTAATCCTAAGTCCTAAGAGGTAGTGAATAATTTATCATATTTCTTTACCTTGTTGCTTGTATGTTGATATGGCATAGTAAAGTAATGTTGGGATTGTAGACGACATAGTGTGCATGGACTTTATAGTGACGCATTATGGGATTATTGAAGTAGTGTAGGATAGGGATTGGGATGCATTGTGGGATTATTGAAGTAGTGTAGGATAGGGGTTGGGATGCATTGTGAGATTATTGAAGTAGTGTAGGATAGGGATTGGGATGCAGTGTGGGATTATTAAAGTAGTGTAGGGTAGGGATTGTGATGCATTGTGGGATTATTGAAGTAGTGTAGGATAGGGGTTGGGACGCAGTGTGGGATTATTGAAGTAGTGTAGGGTAGGGATTGGGATGTAGTGTGGGGCTTTATAGCGACGCATTGAGGGATTATTGAAGTTGTGTTACTGTAGGGATTTAGACGTAGGTTGGGGATTGTTAGTGACGTGTGTGTGTGTGTGTGTGTTGGCGACTCCAGTATAGAAGTTCATCATCCATCATCCACCATCTTCATCGTTGTCAGTCCTCCATCTTTGTTTTCTTCCCTCGTCATCCGGTTAACTTTATCATCGGTCACCATCATTATTCTTTTGTTATTCTTATCCATCGTTATCCTTTTATCAGTCAACCTGGGGACGGATTCTATGCAGCATCGATGAAACTAACTCTCTCTCTCTCTCTCTCTCTCTCTCTCTCTCTCCACACGAATCCTCCCAAGAAGCCATGCGTAAACAGTCATGGAAAGTTCAAAGTCCTTAAGGGGGTAAGAGGGATAGGCCTACATACATACATACAAGGCCTTGCATACATACATACATTTGTTGTCTGTAGAGTGAAAACTTCTGATTCCTTTACATTATACCAGAAAATAGAATCCCAACTTTTAGAGGATGTGTTCTATGGCAGAAATTGGATAGTTAAGGGGATAGTATACATTTGGTAGTACATAAGAGCACCTTGATTCCTCCATAGTATGCTAGGAAACAGGACCAGATTAACCAAAATAACGGTGGGTTGTTGCCTGGAATAATGTGGAGGAATCAGTTGCTCCAGATTTACCAACACTGTACTACCCCCTTTAGTTAAGGAGTCTACAGTTTGCCCTTAACAGATTACTTTCTTTCTGTTATAGGCATTTCGAAAGCTACACATTTCTCCAAACTGCGCTGCAAAACGGAACGATCCTTTATTTGTACACTGGGATTGTCTGTTTCCCTGCGTTTTTTGGAGGATTCGGCAGCACTTCAGTTTGTTCATGAAAGGTGTGTGTGTGTGTGTGTGTGTAGAAAGTGTTGAAGGGAGGGCAGGGCGGACAAAGTACAGCTGCGGGTGTATACTTAATAGAACGACACGCGGTTAGCAAATTGAAGTAAACGAATCCATCCAACCCATGTCACGAAATAGACTTCCTCAGGATAGCCTACCTATATACTGACTCTGTTTTTCAGCACAGTTTGGGGGAATCTGTAGCCTTGTCAATTCCCCAGCAAAGGACGACCTACCCCCACACCCTCTGCAAACAAACAAACACACACACACACACACACACATAGACACAAACAAGCAAGCAAGCAAACGCATGAGGCTGACTGACTGTGCATGGCGGCCGGTTAAATAACGACTCTTGTGTGTGTGTGTGTGTTTTCATATGCTGGCACGCTCTGCTACAATAATAAATGCTTAGTTTGTTTGTTTACCATTAATGTTGAACTCGTAAACTAAGAGCCAGTTGGGTGGAGTGGGTTAGCTGCATGATTCATAAGACTGAGCTTTGGGAGGATTTGTTGTTGTTGTCAATGTAATCCTGAGAGAGAGAGAGAAAAAAAAAAAACTGACACCAAGGAGAGATAGGAGGAAACTAGTGAGGAGCAAGATGATGACTACAGTGCATTACCGTGACATTGATAACGTTGGGGGGTCACACATATTACTCGACTTTCCCACGACTTCCTTCCTTCCTCCAAAGTTCAAGTTCAGGATCATTAAGGTCCCCCGTGATGTAGTCAGAAACTTGGAGTTTAGCGAGTCCTTCAAACATTGCCACGAAACACCGCCTACATTGAAGGAGCTTGTTTCAGGGCATAGTCAGGAGGAATCAAAAGGTCTCGTACACGATCACAGGGTCCCTTAAGGTATATAGGTGGTGTGGGTTGGTAGTGTGTTGCCTTGGTCTATTGTTTGTGTGTTGTGTTGGTCTATTGTTTGTGTGTTGTGTTGGTGTGGTAGTGAGTTTGTGTCACTTGTGTGGTATTTGATAGTGTGTTCGTGTTGGTTTGATCTGGTCGTGTGGTGATGGTGTTGGTTTGATCTGGTCGTGTGGTGGTGGTGGTGGTTTGATTTGGTCGTGTGTGGTGTTGGTTTGGTGTGGATTTGAGTGTTTGTAGGGTGTGGAAGTGTGTGTAGTGGTAGTGTAGTGTTGGTGGTCTGGTGTGGAATAGAATGTTGGTAGTGTATGGAAGTGTGTAGTGGTAGTGTGTTGTGTCAACTGCCAAATAAGGAACAAGAGTGAATGCATTAACTCTCGGTCTGTGCTTATACACCATGCAACCAACCGACTTGAATCTTTTAACCTCAGCAGACTCGTGTATCGGTCATGTTTGTTTGTGTACGAATCGCAGACAGTTCCACACTTTTAGAGAAACTATACTGAACAAAGAGACGAAAATAACTATGACTTTAGATTGATTTGTGTGTGTATGTGTGTGTGTAACCTTAGATTGGTGCGTGTGTGTGTGTATGTGTGTCGGGGCATGTAGGTAGTGGTGTGGGCAGGGGTATAGGGGCGTTACCTTCACTTGACACAGGGTATACCAAGGAAGGGGACGGGGTTGACAAGTGATACAACCAACGCTCAGAATGAAGGAAGAAGAAACTTGGTTCATTATAAAATTATACAATTTGTTTTGTCACGAGTGTGTGCTGTGTTGTATATGCATGCATGTGTTCATAAGAGAAAATAATCTTAAGAAACCTTATTAAAGTTGGCAGTTTAATTTCGAACAATGTGAAATAATTTAAATGATAATTGCAAAGCAGTTGCCTTGCCTAAATGTAGGCTGTCTCGTTGAACTTATTTTATTTATCATTCATTTTGACGTGTGGTAACTACCGACAGACTTTGTACCTTTGCTATGAATATATCTCTAAACACCGAGCCATAACACACTGTTTGAGGTTTAAATCATGATGGATAATTTGTGGCCAAGAATGTAAACTTTAACCTTTCACAGGACTGATGATTTTTTTTTAACGTGATTAATTAAAGGTAACAACATTTGTATGTCGAACATTCATTTTGTTTCCAAGGTCACTCGTAGCGATTAGCAAGCTGTAGGTGGGTCGGGAAAATGGCAGCATTGACTAAAATTATGCCAGTGTGGGACGAACAACTTATCTGTGTGTGGGTGAAGCCTTGTTGTAACACCTTTAACTAAGTATTGTCCTCATTTTATGTAGCTGACTGTAAATAGTTGATATCGTAAATGGTTATGTCTTGCCCTGCTGATTCGTTAAAGCTCGTTACCAATAGAGTCCTGCATCAACCAAACAAAAATAACCTATTGATATTAACAGTCAACATTTAACATTCATATAAAAAAAAAAGCTATACTACTGTCCATATAATCATTGTCTCTGTTTCATAATGAGTCTAAAACTGTGATTTGAGGCTACAGAAACCAACAAAATATACTACTTTTCCTCAGTATAACACGACCACATGATGGTTCTTTGGGCAGCATGCAAGAACATTCGCGGTGTATACGATGGTGTGGTACCGGTACGACGACGACGACTCCATGGACAAACAACAGAGCCATCATACCAGTACCACGCCATCGTCAACACCACGGACGTTCTTGCATACTGCCCTTTGTTTTTTGGTATCATGGAGGAAGGCGTCAGTAGCCCATAATGACAGGTGAAGTGAAAGAAAGATGACGTTGAAATGAAACAATCGAAAGTGGTTTATTGATCAAACTGTAGGCTATATTTTAAGTGAACAGGTGATAGTGTGAATGTGCAGCAGATAGTGTGGAAACTGTTGTAGGTGGTGAGAAGACAGATGGTAACAATAGGAAGTGGGTAGGAAATAAATAAATTGTAAATATAGTAGATGAAGAATGGCTTGGATGGTTTGAAAATAGATGGATAGACCAATATTGCTTTTTATCAATAGAAAATAGGATAGTACTGTGTAGGTAGTGATGAGGAACTAGGCAAAGGAAGACAGTTTATGAGAAACGATAGTAAGTTGGTGTTGACAGTTGGTAGTGGTAGAAGCTAGCTCAAACTTGCACGTTGCAGGGTGAAGCATCCCCCAGGAGGACACACCAAGTTGAATGATGAAGCCGCCCCTGACAGTCGCACAGTCAGGCAAGTACAGTATAAAGCACACATACTGAATTGTTAGATGATATGGTGGTCAGTGTGTGTGTGTGTGTGTGTGTGTGTGTGTGTGTGTACCTAGAGCGCTATGTATCTCATAACTTACCGTGGGTAATATGAAGATCGATGTATAAATTGTGTGTGTGTGTGCAAAGAGAGTTATGTATCTCACACCTAGGTGATATGATGGTTGGTGTGTAATTTTCAGAAGTATCCAATACAGTACTGTACAGTGAAAAATTTTCTCTGCAGTTCTGTAAAGCAGGTCAAGGTGTACAGTACAATTATTATTCATGTCTATGTATCTTTGAATAGTCCACTGTGTATCAGAATCTTACTCTTGGCTTTCTGAATTAAGAGCTAATGCACATGATCTTTCCACAGGGTGCTGAAGCCGCCAGGTGGAGGATCGTCTATAGTTTTTGAGGATGATTACCAGGTGAAGAGCAAAGTGAGCTCCCCAGCTTCCTCACCCCCCCCAGCCAAGGAAGCCGCTCCCGAGCCAGCCGAGACACCCGAGACACCCGTGACACCCAAACCAAATGCAAACGGTACGGCCAGCAGCCCCCCTGATACCCCAGCTGCCACCACCACCACCTCCCCCACCCCACCCAGTAACCCAGCTGTCAATGGCCCTGCTACCAATGGTCCGACCACCAATGGTACTGCCACCAATGGTATGGCCTCAAATGGTATTGCCACCAATGGTATGGCCTCAAATGGTACAGCCACCAATGGTACAGCCTCTAATGGCTCACCTGCTACTGGGTCTGATGACAGCTTCCCACCCATTAATGGTACAGCCATGAATGGGATGGGCAGCACAGGGTCTCTGAGCCAGGGGACCCCTAATAGCAGGTCCAGCCTCTCTACACCCACCTCTGCATCCTCGGCCAGCCGCCTGAACACACAGAACAGGCTGTTTGGGGCAGAGCCAACATCAGCGACCCCTGTCAGGCGCATGAGAGACCACCAGCGCAGCAACATCTTCACCCCAGATGACAAGTCCTTCACACCTTCAAAGAACACACAGAAACCAGGTAAGGCACAGGATGGCTACAGGTAACACAGTTGGTTTCTTGTGAGGTGTGAAGAAGGAGATTTGATATGGCCTCGGGTATTGTGGAAAGTTATTGAGCATTTCAGTCGTAGAAACAGGCCAGTGTTCTAGTATTTATGTATATCAATGTGCACACTGGCAAGATTATGTCATATACAGTATTAATGAGATGTAAAGTTTAATTCATTCTTGATCTAGCTTGCTAGGGAAAATGTTAGTCAACTGGTACTGTATACTGTTTATGTGAGGACCATCTTGATGAAATAGTATGTAATGCTGCTTTCAGCTTTACTTACCAGTTTTCAGCATGATAGATTACTTTTTTCAAATTTTGCATTCCTGATGCATATTGTATTGACTGTATTGGTAATAGGGATGAGCCCCAATCACAATTTTTCTCAAGATATTACTGTAGTGTTTTTCCCAGTTTAGAAAAGCTTTCATATTGAGGCAGCTAATTCTCCCAAATTGTCACAAAACATTTAAGCAATATTATGTTGAGGTAATTGAGTTCTTAACATACTGTATTTGGGAAGACTCAGTAACCTCCTTTTCACTGAAATAGTCACAGGTCCCTAATTGTGATTGTCAACAGTCTGTTTGTAATTGACTAACCAACTGTAAATATCCGCCACAAAGCTTGCCACTAAAAGCTAACAGTCGCTTCTACAATTAGACATGAGGTGATATTTTGATAGTGGCTATCAGCATAGAAAAGAAGAAACAATCTGCTTGACTTAGTTTAATTAATAAACTAATCTTGATTGCAAAGTTAGCTCTATCTACATCTGACATAAATTGTCATTATTTTTTTTTCTATATTTTGAAGCTATAGAATGGAAATTAATGGTTTATATTGCAGATTAAACCTCACAGTGCGTTGTTATTTACTATAAAGTCCGTTATAAGCATTAGAAGTTATTACTGTTGGATGTAGAAAGATGGCTAAGTTGGCATCAGTTCTTGTAGCCTATATTACTAATCTGTTCAAACTTTGCCTACAGCTAACAGCCTTATTCACCTGCCTTACTTTACTAACATGATTTCTTAGTTGTAGTTCAGTTCAGTGAATGTGTCAACAGATTATGGACAGTTTCTGCTTCAGTACACATGTTAGTAACACATGAAATAGGCCTCTTCCTATCAATTCTATACAGTATATTGTATTGTCACATCAATAATATTATTTCAGACACAGTTATAGTACCCATAAACTTCTAGAGTGGAGTTACAGTTTGATGGCAAAAATTATTATTGTTAGTTCATTACAGTATAGGCATCTTGATAGTTATGTCAATACTTTTTATCAGATTTGACGAAACTGAACATGATCTGGTAGGGATATATTGTAAGTATTGAGTTTTAAGAATAAAAAAAAATGTATCACTGCAGTCCAGCCATTTCTATAATAAGTATCAACACATATCTATAGTTTGCAGCACAGATTTAACACGACATTATACACAACGTTTGCACATGAATGGTGTTGTGAATGTAGCAGAAACTCTGCACATTTAGAAGCACCTGCTGACCTGCACCTTGCCTTACTATCTTCCTGTTTTGATCAGCACTAATCTAACTTGCCTTAAGTTTAACCAAACTTATTAGAAGTTAACTTCCCCAAATCACACACAGCTTAGCTATACTGTATATGAGAGTTCATCGGCATTAACCCTGTAATGCTTGTCACCTTTTCCACGTCTGTAACATCGAATGATTTTTGTTGGAAGGAAGCACTCTAAATCCAAAGGTCTGAGCTTTTGTTTTTCTTTTACCTGTAAACAGCTGTTTTCTCTTCAGATAGTACACCAAAATTAACATTAGATAATTTAAATATACAAGTGAATAAAAATTTTGTAATTGACACCCGACAGCAAAGACTACTGTAAAACAAACCCTCACTGAACTGAGCACTTTCTCATGCTTAAGAGCCTCGCCTAACTTGTTTTGCCACCTGATAGTAAGGAATGTGTAATGATGTGTATCCAGGAGGTATGCTGTGTATGTGTGGTTGTGTGGAGATAGTGGTGGTAATAGCTGAAAATGGTGTGCGTTACAGAAGTATAAATGTTGTGTGTGTTTTGTGAAGGGTATTGATATTCATAGGATACTGTGATTAGACCTTTAGAATGCCTATCTCTCTGAAGACTGACAGTTGTGAAAGGTTGTGAAAATGAAGTTTGATGTACAGTATTTGGTGATTACTGGTGATGGTGGTACAGTACTTCATACACATGGTTGTGATGTGCAGTACAGTAATACAGTAGGTGGTGTTGGTGGATATATTGTGCATGTGTCAGTGGTGATGTGCTGAGGCCTGCATGTAAGAGCTTATGGTGTGGTAGCAGTGGCCTGATGCCTTGTCTCCACACTGCACGCTATCAGTCCCACACCGGACCTGGAGTCGACGTGACCCCGTAACTGGTGTGGGTGTGGCATGCTGGGACCTCTACCCCCCACGCTGCAAGAGGAAAGGTACGCCGGGGCTGTTATGCCTGGGCTTTGGCATCATTATACAGTAGTGATTATTATATATTTTTGGCTGGTGAATCCTGGAGAATGAAACTTAACCCACAAATGGATGAATGTTTGGGTCAGAATTTTGTATTCCTAATTGTGTTGTGACAGCTGACCTAAGATGGATTATCCTGAAGTAAAAAGTATTGCTTATTTTGTAGTGGTAGTTACATATAAATTAATTAAATTGGAACAATATTCTCTAGTTGCAGTATACTGTAAAGCTGAAATTATATGCAGTGATATATAGAGAAGTGTGAGTAGAGTCTGAGGAATCAACATAATTTCTGAGAATGATGCGAGTTCAGTTTTCTGAGATGGTATGGGTATGTACTGTAGATAGAATGGATAAAACTCTAGTGATGAATAATTGTATGACAGGGCCTATGAGGGGCACATTGATGATGTAGTCATAATACAGTACAGTAAAAAATGGTGAGTGAAATATGAATGGGTGAAATAAAACAATGAACTTGTGTGTAATGAGTAAGAGTGGAAGAAATTTGCTAGGAGTTTTGTATGTTAGTGTTGGCAACTTGGTTATAAACTCGTTGTTCATGGAATGCCTTTTCTACCAATGGCTAAAGGAAGATGATATTGTTGTAGATGAAAGGGGATCTGAAAATATTGTGGGCATGAAAGGGGGAGTGGATGTGGCTGACCCATTTCACTGGGTATGCTGTCCCTCTCACTGTTGTTTCTTATTTCGTTTTTCCATTCCTTGCCCTATGGTCTTCCACTTCTTAAAGAATGGGAAATGGAGTATTGATGATGCTAAAATTGTTTTAAAAATATTTATGTTCATTACAGTAAACAATGAGAACGTTGGAAAGAGAATGAGGTCATATCATATACTGAACTCTCCTTTGAACCCAGGCACACAGTCTTGGAGTGCACAACACCAACCATCTTCATCTACACTGTCCTGCTGCTTGTAGTGCTGACTAACATGATAATGGTGTGGTGGTGGTGGTGGTGGTGGTGGTGGTGGTGCTGGTGCTGGTGGTGGCAGCTACTGTAGTGGTTACCTATTTTCACATAACATATCCTTAACTTAGCAATACTAATACTATGGGCCTCTTTTCACTTAACATTCCATAACACAACAATACTAATACTAAGGGTTCTTGTAAATCATTGTGATTTACCATCAGATTTCTGTCATGTATTAGGTTGTTTATGGTGAATCTGGCCATTTAATGATTTTCTAAGTGTAACCAGATAAAGTTATAGAATATAGCTGTATCAAATGCTTATTACAACAGTAGATATTAAAAGAGAAATAGTAATGTACAGTAGTTACAAAATCTTAATGATTTAGTCTTTTATCTGAATCATAATCCCCGAGATAAATAATTAGGAGTATAATAGTACTCTACATTGATTATTGGACATTTACCAGTTGATTTAGTATTAGCTCTACGAGACATTTAGACAGTATTAACCAATTGCCAGATCTGCCTTCCATCATATTCCTTTGTTATTCCATTTATTTTATATATATATATATATATATATACTACGTATACTGTACTGTATATAATAAAGGAACCAGTGATCTTGGGATGTCGAAGGCTTCTGATACCTTCATATTGTAACATGAAAAAGAAAGAATAGTGGTGTCTTTATGGCACAGTGTGGAGGAATCAGGTGTCTCCATTTCTCCAACATCACAGTCAAATATCCACAAAGCTTCTAAAATGTAAGTCAGGGAGCTAATGGTTCCATTACATGATCAATATTTATTGACAGTACAGTATTCAAATAATTCATGCGAGGGCAATATGGATGATATTAACACAAATTAATGATGGAAAATAGGTTGATGGGTTTAGAAATGCTTATTTCTGATACTCTACTGATATTATTTATGACCATGTGAGACTAATATTATCAATACTGATTGAAGTTTTTATGGTCATCCATGGTAAGTAATCTATGTGTGAAACAGTATCTGTCAGTACTTGAAGTATTGACTATATGACAATCAATGAATATTGATCATGTGAGGGCTACCTAACAGAAGGGAGCTTGTGACATAGATAACTATATTTTGCTCTGTCCCTGCCAAATAATTATGTTAAATCACTGTTAATGTGTTACATGCAGTGGTTGGCATTGGGTTAATAATGTCTGAAATGGATATAATTTACAAATAAAGTAATGTGTGTGGTGTAGGAAGTGCCAGTACTTCTAAATGCTTCATAAAGAAACATTAATTCAGTAGAAATCTGTGATATGTGGTCCTCTGGGAATGCCATGTAATATGACGATCACTTTACAACAGTGTGGATGTGTAAAATCTGTGTAATGTGTATATAATAACTGTTATTGAGTGAGATACAGGTATTAAGATATTGTCTAAAATTCTCCATAATAAATTGTTTATAAAACGTGTGGATGAAGTGTAAATCTAATTATCAGTTAATTTAATACATTGATTGTTATGAAGTGAGATATGAGATTCTTTAGAATATCATAAGATGATTATCTTAACAATGTGTGTGGTGTTTTGGAGTAATGTGTTTCTCTTGAATGCCATTTAACAAGATTAATAATCATTATGAAACTGTTTGTGGAGTGTGACTGAGTGATGTTGTTTGCCCTCAGCTGCCCCGGCCACAGTGAGTGATGGACTGGGAGAGAACAAAGTCACAGAGCAGCCCAAACCCCAACGACAGCGCATCCCACCAGGCGGCTTCTCCACCCAGCTGTGGTAGAGAGAGAAAGCAGCTGTCACTCCACCTCCGCCCCGTGGCATGGGGGAGATCCTCTGTGGCACCCCATAGCCACCTTCTCTGTATGCTTAGGCTCATTTGTTCCTTGTCTCCTTAACCCTCCTTTTTACTGTGACTTCAGGAGCCCAATAATAAACTGGGGATCTCTCTCGTTAGCATATTGGACCTCTTATTTGGCATCACTTTGCCACCTTGTCAATAATTGGTTTTACATTTAACTAGTCCCTCATCCAGCCTATTTTCTGTGTTGTAATTCCCCATGCTTGTCCACATTAAAGGCTTTGTTTGGTTGTTCTCATTGTAGCAGCAGACTTCATCTTCCCTTGTACCAATTTCTGTGTCATCTCTGCATTCTCCTCACAACAACCACCATGACCCTTTTCCAGCCAGGGACAATCACCACCCAAGCTAGCCCAGTTCCTCGGCATGTTTGAGATGTTTCCTTTAGGGGCAAAGGTACTTTTGGCAGATGGGAAAATACAGATTCCTCTGCATTGTAATAAAGCAGATAAATATGCAACTTTGTTTCTCAGTGCAGTTAAAGAGAATCTTTAATCGTTAGCAAGTTACCAAAAGAATCTTGTCCTCTTTATACTGTAAATCTGACTGACACCTATGTGATGAATCATATCGACTTAAAATGTTTTTAAAAATAAAGTTAGCCGCCATGTCAAGCCACTTGCAAGCTTCATGAAAATAAATAACCGTAGGCTAGAAACTGTTTTGAGTGTTGGATAGTTCTTAGAACTGTCTGTGGGAAAAGTCATAAGTTTGGTAGCAGTGATGACTGGTATGATGTCTCCATGCTGTATGTATGTTTTTGGAAAATTGGAGACCCGCTGATTTCTCTAAAGTTAGCCAGGAAACATAATCCCTCCACATGAGACTAGGGGATATGTTTTATAGAAGATATTTGAGATCCAAGTAGGTTCCAATTTGCCAACAACATATTTTCCCTTAGTAGAGCTATTGTACAATACATAGCATCCCCCAAGCCATGACTTTGATTGCATACAGTGTCTAGTAAAAAAGCCTGTCTATTCCTGCAAGCAGGATATAACCCAGGAACTTTAGGGATTTAAAGGGAAATAATTGGATAAGGCTGAAAATTGGTAGGGATGTAGAATAATAGAAATGAGTCTTGAATAAGATATTAAAACAAATTCTCATGATCTCCCACACCTGTGTTAGCACTCTTTTTGAAAAATGGACTCCTTTCTTCCTTGATTTTAGTACACTACAATACTACCATTATGCTGTTTGGTAGTTGCAAAGAAGTTTTTGAGGAACATTTTTTAGAAAAATAAAATTTACTCCCAAAGTACCTTCTCCATTGTGATTTTTACAGAACTTAGTGTCCTGATTGTGAAAACACGTCTGAATGATAAACAGCAATATTACATCTTTGCAAAATTGTATACCTGGTAAAACTTATATATATATAATTGCAACTGCAGTAATTACAAGGAAAATCAAAATTTCCCCTGACAATACAGTAACTAAATAATAAAACAGTTTGAAGACGTGATGATCACTGTGTACATTATAATAATGTGCATCCTGGCCATTCCAATCGAGCCTTGGGGTGTCACATGACTTTAAATGTTGTTCAGAATGCATATTACTCCATTTTCACCAAGTTTCACCTTTTATCTACTTATTTCCCTCCCACATTTATTTTTTGTCTAGAGATCCTGGGATATTAGTCATCTATCATTTAAAACAGAATAATGTGGTACAGTACTGCAGTTAATGTTTCCTGGCCTTGAATATAAGTCAGCAAGGTTTATTCCATATCATTTTGGAGTTTATAAAATCTCCATGAATACAATATCTACATATTTATATACATTAATATCTATGCTGGTGATTAGTAGAGAAGTTGAATTTATATGCTGTAACTCTGTAACCATTTGTCAAACTATTGTACTTAGGTTCATTTTATAACAAAAAGATTATGTAGCCTGCAAATGCAATGTGGTATGTGTATACAGTATACCATTCAATGCTTTTACCCATCTGTACTCTTGCTATAGTTTTGTTCTGCATGGGGTATTAAATGAGGTAAGATGTAGAACCGTTAGAGGCTGCCGTTTCTTCCAAATTGTGCAACAACACTGACCATCTAAGGTTAGTCCATTCCTTGGGGCAGGTTGGAGGAATCAGTATAGCCCCTAATTATACCATATACGTCTTGGTCTCTAAACAAGAGTTTATATTTTATCACTGGAGGTGTGACTCTGCTTGCATTCTGAACTACATACTGCCTGCAAGGGCTCTATCTCTTTCTAGACGTAACTTTCACTCCTCATGAACAATGTTGGTTTGGGCTTGACTGGCACTACAGCAGGACACTTATTTCATTTATTTTTAAGTTTAGTTTTAGTTTTGGTGTCAAAGAAATTACCTTGTAAGCTTTTTTTTTCTACACCATACTAATTTGAGTACTGTAGATTCTTTTTAATTTTGCTTTCTCTTTATAGTTTTTTCTAGTTTTTTTAAATAGCAAGGCAAGTGTCGCTTCATTTTGAATTACCTGTAATCCATCTGTAGGAAAAGCTAATTAGCCATATTACATATTGCTCAATTACTTCTTGCTTCTGTTGTAGCACAGGTCAGAGTTTGATGTGTAGGAATAAGAACACGGTAAAGCCATTCCATAATCATTAAGTAACTATTAAGAATTCTTAGAAATTTTGAGTCCATGCAAAATTTCTTGAAGCCAAATAATAATAAATTGTGCCTGCCTTTTCATGTACATTTATTACATATTTTTAACACAGGAGACTGTGGTAGCTTTAACAATGAATCATTAATACTATATTTGAGAAGCACATTTAGTATTGTTTAATATAGTGTCAATAATGATTTCTCCAACACATCCTCGCACCCTTCCTCAAGTTGATAGTTTCCATGCATTCAATTCCACCAACTGTGATAATTTTTTCCTAAGAGTTTGGAAGGGGTTTGATCTGGCTGCGACCTCAGTAGCGAAATGCCTTGTCAAAATTCCTGGAGTGCTGTTGTAGGAATGGTTCAGTTTGGCTTAAGAGAAGCCAGTTTGTATTAGTTTGAATAAATCTTAATAATCTGCAGTGTATTTCAGTTCATCCATTTATAGTTAAATAATTTTCCAACACATGACAATTCCATTTTTTTTTTTTTTCATCCTGCCGGGTAAACCTTCTACAGTATTACATTTTTCTCATTCTAAATATATATCGGTGTTTACAAGATATAAACTTGGGTGACGGTGGCATTTAAATAATGGAGTAATTTTGTTACTTCGTAATATACTGAATAAGAACACAAAATAATCAGCAGATAAGCGTGCAATATATTTATTTTCGAATGTTGCAAGGTAGTTTTGTTCACCCTTTGCACGGTGGGTCGACACTACCTGCCGCTCCACTCAATAGTCGCAGGGAAGCTATATATCATGGCCAAGGATATGCCATATATCACTAGATTATAATAAGGCCCTGGTCACGGGCACTTGTGGTCACCACGCAAGGACCAAGACAGACACGCACATGTCAGTGATGTCACGCAGTAACGCCGCTGTAGCGGGGACATGAAGGCGAAGAAAACCCACAATGGTAGACAAAAGATTAAGTTACCATACAGTTTCGGACTGGTGAATAGTCAAGACGACTCATGTCGTCCTCGTGTGGCGACCACAAAGCACCCGTGTTGAAACCTTCCTCCTGGAAAAAGTCTATGAAATCCACCGTGAGTTTTCCTGCTGTACTTTGGATTTTAACAGTAATAACATATCAACTTTTAGCTTGCTGCCACTTTATTGTACACAACAAAGATATAATGCATACTATATATATATAAATTTGTATAAGTGTTCGCATCACAGTAATAAGATATAATTATGAAATAAATAGGTCGTAGCATTAATAAGTTGGGTTGCTTTTACAAGTACCATTTTGTTTTGGATCAGTTCAAGACCTGCAAATATTGCAGTAAATATTTTTTGATTGAATTTCAATCATATGGGGATGGATGGAGCAAAACAACGTAAAAGCGATCCCTCAATGAACATTTGGCTTACACTGTGTAGTATTCAAGGAAAACGGCACTTAAAATATGGGTGACATCACCAGGAGTATTTTACCAACACTTTCCTGCTTCTGATGTATTGTTCAACTAACTAACTTGGCTTGGGTTGTGCTTCAGTCATCTCTACTCCTCTTCCACTGTGCAGGATAATCTTTGTTGCCTGGAAGTCTGATATTGTAATTGTCAAGTTTCTCAAGCTTCCGTAGTGGTGAGGTATGTTAACCCTACAAAATTTAAAGACACTAACACCTTAATTGTAGTTGAAGCATGTATTTATGTTGTTGACTGACCATAACAGATAGAATAAAAACAACAACTGTTACCTTTACCCTATATTGCACGATACACAGTTAACTCAAATTGATTAAGTGACATCAAATATCCATCCATCCATCCAAAAGTGTCACAACAGACGCCTGATAGCCTACTACGAATACCATCACTCCTTCACCGTTCTCGTCAGTCGTCATCGCTTTATTAGGCAGGTATCACACGGGTCTAGTTTCCTCCGTCCTGTGGCCAGTTTAAGGTTTCTTACATCTTCCAACACATTTTAGGAAGCTAGTGTAGAGCACAAAGAGGAATATAACCGGGGCAAATTTAGTCCTAGATCGGAGGAGGATGGAAAAAAAAAAAAAAAACGGAGGAAATAAGTGCCCGTGTGATAGACCCATATGGATATCAATGTATACTTATTGATCAGCGAAATATTTCTTATGTTATAAATTATTATGTATACCTATGTTGTTATATATACACTCCATAATACCGTGTTGTTATATATACACTCCATCAAGGTAAATATAGTTTCAGCCATATTTACCTTATTACACTCCTTACCGTTCAAGTGATGCGTATTTGTTTGTCCTACATTTCCCGTGCTACATTAATTAAGGAGTCTATTATTGATTCCCTCCGACTATACCAAACACAGTACGTCCTTTTTCCCAGTCTATATACTGTAGTTACATAATATAAATTTAGACATTCCTTAATCCTAGGTTGTTTGTTTGTTTCGTGGCCGAGTTTGGATGTTTATATAACCTTCACTCAGCCAACATAAAATATCACACGTTTCATGTTAAGGCGAAATTTGTTTTGATATTCAGCTAAACTAAATTGTGTACTATATATATATCTTTGATGATGATAATAATAATATAAATGTTTTAGGTTACCGATACAGAATTTGTGAAGATGGTTAGTGGCGGATTTGTTTTTACATACTCGACAATAATAATGAAGTTACGACAGATAAGTATATGAGGAATTAACATTGCCCTGATAATTGCCCTATTTAATTTAGGGGGAAGTACAGTGTTGGTAAATCTGGAGTAACTGATTCCTCCAAACTATTCCATGCAAAACTATTTTTGTTCATCTGCCAGGTTCTGTTTCCTGGCATACTAGAATAACAAAATTAATCGTGTCCTGTTGCTTGGAATGGTTTGAAGGAATCAGTTGTTCCAAATTTACCAACACTATAGTGAAATCCTTATCATTGGTAGGTAGGCAATTAAGGTGAAATGTTTTACCGGTTGTAGTTAGTTCATAATAGCACCGTTAATTTGGACGATATTAGTACTATACACCAAGTGAGCTACGGTGATAAGGCAACTATATATATTATGGGATGAATCACTTAAGGAGGAGATTCGGTGTTGGTAAATTTGGAGCAACTGAATCCTCCAAACTATTCCAAGCAACAGAACACCATTATTTTTGCTCTCCTGGTTCTGTTTCCTGGCATACGTTGGAGGAATCAAGGCACTCCAATGTAACAAAAGCGAATTACCACCTTAACTGCCTTAATGACCAACACCATGAGTCGATATATAGGCATAAAGCCCTAAAATCTTCTCTTCTCTACTTTGAAGGAATTTACTAATGATATTGTCAGCGAATTGAATGTTACTGATTCCTCCAAGCTGTGCCCAGAAACAGACTAACTCAGAATAAGAATAGGGAAAGAGCTAGATCTGTTGTTTAGTAGCCCACTTTGAAGGAATCAGTTTTCCAATTTGCCGACAACGTAAAACAGGATTTGAAATGAGAAGGTAATTAGCCTATGCAGTATACACCTTTCCCCGATGACACAAGATGGTAATTATTATAACAGAACCATTCCTTCCTTCCTTCCTTCCCACCTTCCAGCCAATACTCCCTTTCAATACTTCAACTGTCCCTCTTTTCCTTTTGTTTCCTTCTCTGTCCCACCTCTTTATCACCTTCCCCCTCATACTTTGACTGTCCCTTTTTTCCTTGTTTTTTTCCTTCTCTGTCTCACCTCTTTATCACCTTCCCCCTCATACTTCAACTGTCCCTCTTTTCCTTCTGTTTTTTTCCTTCTCTGTCCCACCTCTTTATCACCTTCCCCCTCATACTTGAACTGTCCGTCTTGTCATTCTGTTTCCTTCTCTGTCCCACCTCTTTATCACCTTCCCCCTCATCACACCACATTTTGTACAGGGTCATCCAGGTCTAGGGAGGTATTCTTTCATCCTAAATAATCAATCAGTCTTCCCTTCCATCCACAATGTACCCCACGATGTATGAACCCTCTTAGAAATCCATATCAAAACCACCCATGTCAAAACCTCCTCCTCCCATGTCTTCGAATCCTCCACCCATGTCAAACTCTCCCCCAATGTCATCCATCCCACCCATCTCGAACGGTTGAGCCATGTTAGCCATACCACCGTCCTCCAGCAAACCAGGATCAACACCACTTTCCATCAGTCCGGGATCAACACCGTCCTCCATCAACCCGGGATCCACACCTCCGTCAAAGCCACCACCACCTCCGTAGTCGTCTCCTCCTCCGTTTGGTATCATTTCGGCATCCGGTTCCAATCCTCCTCCTCCTCCTCCTTCGCCTCCTTCAGCGTCGCCTGCTGCTGGGTCGTTGGTTGGGTTGTCTGCTGCAGCTTCGTTGTTGGTGGTCTCGTTGTTGATGTTGTAGTTGTTGGTGATGTTGGTCTCCTGAAGAATAATATCACCATCGTTAATTAATATCGTGTATATTTATCTTAAGGGGATGGATTGGAGCGCCTTGATTCCTCCAAAGTATGCCAGGAAACAAACTCAGAGGAAGAAAAATAATGGTATCCTGTTGCCTGGAATAGTTTGTAGGAATCATTTGCACCAGATTTACCACCCAAAACAGTATACTATATACCCCCTTAATTAAGTCAGTAAATAATAGCATCATCATCAACATCGTTTTATACTCTATACTTTTATCTCGAGTCAATAATGCTTTTCACTGGAAAATATTTAATCTTTCAATATAATGAATTACATAAATTATCCACCGTGAGTGTCACATTTATATACTTATAGAGTTATGGGTGTTGAGGGCAGGTATCCACGGTGCTTATAGTTGGTGACGGAAAGTTGGATTATTGTTATGGTTAATGACTAAATAAATAACTTTCTCGGTGCTTAATTAATAGATGGTTACGCAATGGAGAAAGTTGGATAATGTTATATGTGATTACCACGACACACCTATATAATGGGACTTGTTTGGTTACGGAAGATTGTGTTATGTTTTCTGTGATTACGAGGATATATTTTCAACGGGACTTATAATGGTTACTGAAGATTGGATAATGTTTATATGTTTGATTACAATTAAACAAAATCAACGGAACTTACTTGGTTATTGAAGCCTCCTCCTCTGAAGCCGCCGAAGCCTCCGAAGCCGACGTTCATGGGGACACCAAACCCGAAGCCCCACCCCCATCCCCCAAAGCCTGGCCCCCAACCCGTCAAGGCAGAACCCATCATCATTCCCGTAGCGAAGTTCCCCATGCCCCCCCCACCCCTGTCCCTGTCCACTATGACTGTGTTAGTGCCCCCACCACCACCACCACCATAACCACCTCCTCCTCCCCCTCCACCACCATAGTACCCTCCTCCTCCTCCTCCACCTCCATATCCCCCACGTCCTCCCCCACCATTATAACCCCCTCTTGGGTACCCTCCTCCTCCCCCACCTCCACCACCACCACCAGCTGGAGGATCTGTAAGAAGAATATAAATATATAGTAAAGGCTTATCTATACTGTATAATATTATGTAGACTCACGTGTGCACTAATATATGGATAGATAGATAGATGCGTTAGTGAACAAGATTTGAAAACATTTACGGACAAAATTTGATTAAACTTCACAGAATGATTAAGCATTATGAAACCAAAAAGTGATTGAATTTTGATGGTAAAAAAAACATATCAAGGTAAAAAATCCATATAGTTGGTATTTTGTTAAGAATGAGAGTGACGTATGTGTTGTTACAGTATATCATTTTATATTATTGTAGAGTTTATGATATATATATATATATATATATATATATATATTTTTTTTTTTTTTTTTTTTTTTTTTTTTTTACTTACAGTTGGGTTGTTGTGCTGGGGGCGCTGAGGGCATGGGAGAATAAGGGGGCGGCTCTCCCTTCTTGTCACCCCCTCCTTCACCACCTCCTCCTCCCTGGGGCTGGAGGTGCTGGGGTGGGGGTGGCAACTGGGGAACAGGGAGAGAAAATTATGATTAGGAGAAACAAACCAAATTATGTAAGAAATAGACATACCAGACAACTGACTTTGAATATTGACACGACAAGAAGCAGGAAACAGACAGACAGACAGTAAATATATATATGGCTAAAACAGACATATGTATTTAAGACTGAAACATACTATACATAATAATAATAATAATAGTCACTACTTTAAGGGGGTAATTCACTTTTGTTACATTGAAGTGCCTTGATTCCTCCAAAGTATGCCAGGAAACAGAACCAGATTAACAAAAATAATGGTGTTCTGTTGCAAGGAATAGTTTGCAGGAATAATTTGCTCCAGATTTACCTATATACACTGTACATACCGAACATAACTAAGGTACACACACACACACACACACACACACACACACACAGATAATTTAGGGACATAAACACAAGACATGAATAAAGTATGATATGCCAGTAAGTCACTCCGATATAAATATAAAACTAAACTAAAACTTACCGTGTTACTTATGGCCGTCATCCACTGACTTTAGGTGTGTTGTTGTTGTTGTCAGGGGAAGAGGGAGGGAGGGAGGGCCGTTGGTATTATGCCACGTTGTCGTCATCGTCGTCGTTGTTGTTGTAGTTATCGTGAACAAAGGTAGAAATGTCGTGTTAGAGAGCAATTATTTTTAGCACGCTACTCTCGCGTATATTGTTTGTTATTAAGGAGATAATTTACTTTTGTTACATTGGAGTACGTGCCTTGATTACTCCAAAGTATGCCAGGAAAACAGGACCAGATGAGTTAAAATAATGATGGCGTTCTGTTGCTTGGAATAGTTTGGAGGATTCAGTTGTTCCATGCAGATTTACCAACACAAAACGTCCCCCATAAGTTTGTGTGTGTGTGTATGTGTGTTCTGTGTGTGTGTGTTCTGTGTGTGAGTGTGTGAGTGTTATGTGTGTGAGTGTGTGTGTGTGTTATGTGTGTTTGTGTGTGTGTGTGTTCTGTGTGTGTGTTATGTGTGTGTGTGTGTGTGTGTGTTATGTGTGTATGTGTGTGTGTGTGTTCTGTTTGTGAGTGTGTTCTGTGTATGTGTGAGTGTGTGTGTGTGTTCTGTGTGTGTGTGTGTGTGTGTTCTGTGTGTGTGTGTTCTGTGTGTGAGTGTGTGTGTGTTATCTGTGTGTGTGTGTGTGAGTGTGTGTGTGTGTTATGGCGAGGACGACTGATTCCCCCAATCTAGTGTACGAAACAGATGGTGGTTTTACTCGTATATATTATGTAGAGTTGATAGTTTGTTTCTTGGTACAGTTTGGAGGAATCATTAACCCTCCAGTTACACAATACTTACCTCACTAAAAATTACCCTCTTAACATTCCCGCACGCTCTCTCTCTCTCTCTCTCTCTCTCTCTCTCTCTCTCTCTCATTATACTTGTACTTGTTTGTCATTCCTAGTACTGTGTTGAAGAATTTATTACTTATTTACAACTTGAACATTCCTCTATCCTTCTTTTTTGTACTATGCCTTTGCAATAATAAACTTTTCTTCACATTCTCTCCTCTAGCTAACCCAACCTACCACATTTTAAGCTACACTCGATTCATACTCATACCATACTGTATAGGCCTTCCCAAATATATCCAACCTAACTCAGACCTACCCAAGTCAACGTAACCCAACCCAAAGGAACTCAAATATATATAATCCTCTTCGACCCAACTCAACCGACTCAATTATAATCCTACTCAACCCAACTCATCACAACTCAACCAGTTCAATTATCACCCTTTTTAACCCAACTCAAAACCAAAATCCTAGTCAACCCATGAACTCAACCTTGATTAATTAACTAAGAACATGTTTTCAGGGACCTACATACCCATTACTGATCTATACCCAAATCAACAAGCAACTCACTTCAGGTCGTCGAGGTTTTTGGCAATGAACCAGTGTGTCTTGTCTTTGGTCTTGTTACCGAAAACCATGAGTGTGTTTTGGTCGGTTTGTTTACTGGGCAGATCTGGACGGCCCGGTACGTAGCTAGCATAGGGACCTGCAGCAATCATCTCAGGCGCCTCCTGTAATATAGTGATGGTGGTGGTAGTAGTAGTGTTATTGGTGATGGTATAGTGGTAGTGGTGGGATTCGTAATAATAATGATAATAATAGTAGTAGTAGTAGTAGTAGTAGTGTTATTGGTGATGGTAGTGGTAGTAGTGGTGGGATTCGTAATAATAATGATAATGATAGTAGTAGTAATAGTAGTAGTAGTAGTAGTAGTGTTATTGGTGATGGTAGTGGTAGTGGTGGGATTTGTAATAATAATAATGATAATAATAGTAGTAGTAGTAGTAGTAGTAGTAGTAGTGTTATTGGTGATGGTAGTGGTAGTGGTGTGAGTCGTAATAATAATGATAATGATAATAGTAGTAGTAGTAGTAGTAGTGTTATTGGTGATGGTAGTGGTAGTGGTGGGAGTCGTAATAATAATGATAATAATAGTAGTAGTAGTAGTAGTAGTGTTATTGGTGATGGTAGTGGGAGTGGTGGGATTCGTATTAATAATGATAATAATAGTAGTAGTAGTAGTAGTAGTAGTAGTGTTATTGGTGATGGTAGTGGTAGTGGTGGGAGTCGTAATAATAATGATAATAATAATAGTAGTAGTAGTAGTGTTATTGGTGATGGTAGTGGTAGTGGTGGGATTCGTAATAATAATGATAATAATAGTAGTAGTAATAGTAGTAGTAGTAGTAGTGTTAGTGTTATTGGTGATGGTAGTGGTAGTGATGGGAGTCGTAATAATAATGATAATAATAGTAGTAGTAGTAGTAGTAGTAGTAGTGTTATTGGTGATGGTAGTGGTAGTGGTGGGAGTCGTAATAATAATGATAATAGTAGTAGTAGTAGTAGTTGTCGTTGTTGTTGTTGTTGTCTGAGTTGTGGTAGTACAAGCAGAAAGTGAATTTTGATAAAAGTCATTGCTACATGAAGATAAAGTAAGAGAATGAAGTTTTGTAATATATATGTGTGTGAGGATGAAGTAAGGGAGTGAGTGAGTGAGTAAGGGAGTGAGTGAGTGAGTGAGTAAGGGAGTGAGTGAGTGAGTGAGTAAGGGAGTGAGTGAGTGAATGAGTAAGGGAGTGAGTGAGTGAGGGAGGGAGTAAGGGAGTGAGTGAGTAAGGGAGTGAATGAGTGAGTAAGGGAGTGAGTGAGTGAGTGAATGAGTAAGGGAGTGAGTGAGTAAGGGAGTTAGTGAGTGAGGGAGGGAGTGAGTAAGAGAGTGAGTGAGTAAGGGAGTGAGTGAGTGAGTAAGAGCTGAGTCTAACCTTGAGAACAACTGCCCCCAATAGGTCAGTCTCATCGTGGTCCTTATACCATTCCAAGGAGGAGTCTTCATGTAGAACTATCCAATCCTCCCTCCAGTTGGACCCAAGGAACCTCTCTGAAATACACACACACACACGTAAGACTACATACTCATTATACGTTTTATCACACACACGCACACGTAAGATTACATACTTATTATAGGTTTCGTTGCTCACACACACACACACGCACACGTAAGACTACATACTCATTATACGTTTCGTTACACACACACACGCACAAGTAAGACTACATACTCATTATTCGTTTCGTTGCACACACACACACACACACACGCACACGTAAGACTACATACTCATTATACGTTTCGTTGCACACACACACACACACACAAGAAGGCTCATTCGTGGAACAGTGTTATAGTATCCCATTAAATTTGATGTGTTTTCTATGATGATTGTATAGCATGGTAAAGTGTTTTGGTATAATACTGTTGTTTGTTTACCATAGTTTCAACGGGACAGACTTCGTGGAAAAATTAGTACATATAACAGTGGCAATTATAGTTTATTTCTTCATCTTTCTCTATACTTATATGGCCTCTCTCTCTCTCTCTCTCTCTCTCTCTCTCTCTCTCTCTCTCTCTCTCTCTCTCTCTCTCTCTCTTCTGTATAATTGTGTACTTCCTCTGTTTACTCATTGTCTACGTACTCTCTCTCTCTCTCTCTCTCTCCTGTATAATTGTGTACTTCCTCTGTTTACTCTCTCTCTCTCTCTCTCTCTCTCTCTCTCTCTCTCTCTCTCTCTCTCTCTCTCTGTATAATTGTGTACTTCCTCTATTTACTCATTGTCTACTCACTTTTGTATCTGGTGAGAAAACCCTTGCGGACTGGCTTGGTCATGGCTGTGAAAAGAAAAGTAAATGAGTAAATGAGTAAGTGAGTGAGTGAGTGTGAGTGAAAGGAAGGAAATTCTGATGAGTTTGAGAGAAAGAGTGAGTGAGTGAGTGAGTGAGTGAGTGTGAGTGAGAGGAAGGAAATGAGTTTGAGAGAAAGAGTGAGTGAGTGAGTGAGTAAGAATGTGAGTAAATGGGAGAGAAATAGATGAGTAGGAGAGGGAGTGAGTAAGAATGTGAGTAAATGGAAGAAAAATAGATGAGTAGGAGAGAGAGTGAGTAAAAATGTGAGTAAATGGAAGAAAAATAAATGAGTAGGAGAGAGAGTGAGTAAGAATGTGAGTAAATGGGAGAAAAATAGATGAGTAGGAGAGAGAGTGAGTAAAAATGTGAGTAAAAATGTGAGTAAAAAAGATAAATGAATATAAGAATAAGAATACCATCCTAATCTATCAACAAGAGTTTTAATTAAAGACCCTGTGATCGTGTATGAAAATTGGAGGCTTCTAATTCCTCCTGACTATGCCACGAAACACGCTCCTTCAATATAGGTGGTGTGTGTTTCGTGGCTGTATTTGAAGGACTCGTTTACCTCCAATTTTCTGACATGCAGGGTCCCTTAATAATTGGTTAATCCCATGGAGCAAATGATTCCTCCAAGCATTTCCAAACAAAAACAGGGCACCTTTATTTTTTATTTTATTTTTTTTTATCTGGTCCTGTTTCCTGGCATATTTTGGAGGAATCAAGACACTCCAATGTACCATAAAAACTGTATACTATTTACTTAAGTATAATCCACTACAGTATAATGAGGTTCACAGACATGCCAGTGTAGGTAATGAGGTGTTGACATGGTGTTGGCATATGTGTGTGTGTAGAGTGCAAAGTATGAGGTTGTGTGTGTGTGTGTGTGTGTGTGTGTTATCTATAGCGTGAAAAGTATGGTGTTGACGTGTATAGGTATGTGTGTATGTGTGTGTATGTGTGTGTGTGTGTGTTATCTATAGCGTGAAAAGTATGGAGTTGACGTGTATAGGTATGCGTGTGTGTGTGTGTGTGTTTTCTATTCAGTGCGAAGTATGGGGTTGACACGTGTATATGTATGTGTGTGTGTAGGCGTTTGATTAATATGTTGAGCGTGTGTGCGTGTGTATGTGTATTGATATGTATGACAAGTACCGTGTATGAATGTCTTTGTACTCAAGTGTGTGTGTGTTTGTGTGTGTGTGTGTGTGTGTGTGTGTGTGTGTGTGTGTATGTGTGTGTGTATTCTGTACCAAAGACCTAAATTATATACTGTAAATATACCACGAAATACGGTAGCACACACATACATACATACATACATACAGACCACACAGCCATATTGATCTCGAGAGGAAGGGGACACACACACACACAAACACACACACACACACACAGGTAGGAACTGAAGGTAACTGGAACAAGCGATACATAGACTTAGAAACACGTGGGTGGTCATGGAATCAATACCTCTGTTGTTGTTGTTTACCTAATTATTTTCTCGTATACATCACATTATTATCATTCGAGTTTTGTTTTATTTTAGGTTCGTATAGGCTAATGTATATATTTTTTTAAGCTATATATTTGGGGGTGTATAAATTAAGTTTCTTCCTTTCTATAATAATAATAATAATTCGTGGATATTTGGGGTCAACTTATTTCTCGTATATGTACATGTGTTTGAGATGTGTGTATTAAGTTTATAGTATAAGTAATGTTAATATATAATGTATATATGTTAGCTTTATTTTTTGTGTCTATAAATGAATAACTTAATTTTCCTAGTCCCTATATATAATTACAGTTCATGGATATACAGTACAGTGATAACTTAATTTTCTAAGTCCCTATAATTACAGTACATGGATATACAGTACAGTGATAACATAATTTTCCTAGTCCCTATATATAATTACAGTTCATGGATATACAGTGATACATTTAATACTTACACACTGTGGCCACTGAGTCGTCACTGGTACACATACTGACGGTCACTGATGAGTCGAGGTGGAAAGAGACAACACCTGCTAATTTATATATGTGTAGTTTTGTGTATATGTCGCTGCGGCTGGACTTATTTATATCGTTGCATTTTTCACCACCAACTAACTTACTAACTCACTCAATCACTCACTCCAGCTGTGCTTTGTTTATGTATATATGTATGTCTGTCCGTCTGCTTAGGAATACAACGTCACTTTAATTGTTTATGTCTTTAGTATAACCATGCATACAGAGTAGTAGTGTCGTATCTCTGCTTAATGTCCCCATCAACTTTAGGCAGTTTCATATGACGTAGAGAAATATCACAGTACTCCTTAATTCATCATATACAACCATACAGCAGATGAGTTACATACACAGAAGAGTAGCCTATACCCTACAACCACATTAGTGTATATACAGACAGATAGAGTTTTCTTTCACCTCTGTCTCATGTACGATCAACTTCAGCAGGCACTTTTATGTAACGTAGAAACAGCGCAGTTCGCCATAGTAAAACCACAACAGATTACAACCACATTTGACTAACCTACAACCATGGTACTGTACATTCAAGTCTCAAATTACAGATCAGCAGATGTCGTAAGTACAATGCTGATTAGTCAACAGTGATAAATAGTTTTCAATCCATCAACACACACCACCAGGCTAAAAATTCCACTTTGATATGACGTAGAGGTGACCCACTCCGCCTCTCTCCCTCTCTCTCTCTCTCTCTCCCTCTCGCTCTCTCTCTCTCGTGCCTGATCTTTTTATTTATGTACACGTCATCATCAACCATTCTCAATCATCGTCGTTGTTGTTGTTGTAGTCGTCGCTCTAACACATTTTTGGGGAATAAAGGAAAAAAAAAAAAAAACACTGTGTGAATTTGTGGGTGTGGAATTAATTATCGATAACTTTTTTTTTTTTTTTTTTTAGTATACAGTATACTTATTAGAATTTGCACTGTATGTTGTGGTGTTCTGAAACTTGTATGGGTCGACCTTATGGGAAGAAATACAGTGTAAATTGAGTATACTTTTGTTGTTGTTGTTGTTGTTTTTCTTATACTTTGAACTGTACGGTATGCTATGGTATGCTAAGGTAAAACTTGTTGGTATGGGCTTAGCTGGATTTTAATCAGAGATGCACTATATCATTCTTGTATAATTATATCAACACATTTATCACTCTGGATTTTCAGATGTTTTTATATATATATAGATATGCTTATGTATATTTTCCTTACGTGTGTACTAACGATATAATTCACTGACTACCATTATTATTATTATTATTTTTTTTTTTTTCATATAGAACAATAGATTTTTCTTGTATGGACGGAGTGGTTAGAGGGAAGGTTAATTATTATATCATTCCCTAGTAGCTGTCTTTCTTGTACACTATAACAAATCATTAACTTTATTACTATGTTCGTCCTTAATTAATTCACTATATACAGTACGTGTGGTTATAATTATTCGTGTATTCTTGTCCCTTACTCCCACCACCACCACCACCACCATCACTGTCCCAGGTAATGTTGTAATAGTGTTTATTATTATTATTATTATTATTATTATTATTATTATTATCTTTCAGCTTTTTTTTTTTATTTAAGTTTCTTTCGTCTTGTATTTTTATCCTTTATTCCACCATCACTGTCCCAAGTAATGTCGTAATTGTGTTTATTATTATTACTATTATTATTATTATTATTATTATTATTATTATTATTATTATTATTTATCTTTTAGCCGTTTCACTTTTTCCGAGGGCTTATCGTGGAATTATTTATTAAGCTACTTCGTGTTCTTGTGTATTTTATATAAATTTTTCACTTGGTCTGCTGATCATAATTAACATATTTTCACTTGTGGTAACTGACTTGTAATTTGCATGTTTTCAGTTTTAGAGGGAAGCGAAAGACATGTATAACAATTCAACGGGATTATTGAGGTCATTTTTTTGTCGTGGCTTGGGTAAGGAAGGGTCGAGGCGTATAGGTAAGGGAATTAAGATGGGCGTGGATAGATAGTGTTGTTATTGTGGGTGTACCTAAGTGAGTCGGAGTATAGGTGGGCTGCTTAGAAAGGACTTGGGTGGGCGTGGATAAAACAGGAGTGGGCGTAGAAGGATATAGGGAACTAAAATAATTAAGAATGGGCGTGAATACAGAAAACAAAACAAAAAATTAATAGGCACGTGGATAGGACAACACGGATGGTGGGCGTGGGTATAGGCGTGTACAAGAGGCGTGGTGGTAGGTGACTGGCTAGAGACAACACCACAAACCTACTGTACACACACATACATACATACATACATACTAACACCACCACCACCTCCCACCCACCAGTCAAGGAAGGAGGTCCTATCGATTCTCATGCACACACACACACACACACACACTTACTCTGTCCGCAACCCTCCACCCAGACTTCATTACTTTAACACACACACACACATACACATACACACATACATATACACACACACACATACATACACACATCATCAAGGCAACCACCTACAGACTCTACATGCTGAAAACAATGAAGTCCTTGGGTGCCTTACACCAACAATTGAGGGATATATATAATACCTTCATCTTACCCAAGCTCACATACGCATCTCCAGCCTGGTCATCATCACTAAACATCACCCAACAACGCCGGCTGGAGAGGGTACAGAAGAGAGCTTGTAAAATTATACTGGGGGTCACCTACACTACATACGACCAGGCTCTAATCTCCCTTAATCTACCCTCACTGACAGAGAGATACCGACGTGACCTCCAGACCTTTGGGGACAAGTTGCTGCTACACCCCAGACTCCGTCCACTCCTGCCCCCCACCCTACCCCCTCCATCTAGGGCAGCCCGTCACTACAATAAAATAAAACCTATTAAAACAAGAACAGAGAGATACAAAAATAGCCCCATTCCCACCATAATAAATATAATAAATAAGTAATCATCCAATCTATATATGTATCATCTTTGTATATATATTACATATCTCATCCTATTCATCCATTCATTCATTATGTCCATTTAATATGTCTGTATATTTTCAGCCTCAGGGCTGCATTCTGGTCAATAAACCGATTATTATTATTATTATTTATTATTATTTATATACACACACATACACACTCGCTCATGGTCGTATATATCATTTTTTTCACACATTTTACAAAAACACTATCAAATTTCAAACACCTGCACTTCTTTTACACACACACACACACACTAATAATTATACAGTTTCCTCGACTATTTTAAACCTCACGACTATTAAAGTGTGTGTGCGTGTCCATATTGCACGAAATCGAACGAAGATAAGAAGCAAGAAAGTGAAGAAAGTGTTACCATAGCACAAGCCAATCATCCCTGTAAGTAGCGTGACTAGAACTACTTTATCATTAGTAGTAGTAGTAGTAGTAGTAGTAGTAGTAGTAGTAGTACCCTCTCCATCTACGTCACTACTACACTTTTTATCACTTCTAGGATAAATTATTTTCTTACAACACCCTGCCATATAGATCATTGTTGTCATGGTTGGGTTTTTATTTACAAGCTCGACGTGCCTATACTGTTTTTATTTATATGCTCGACGTGCCTATACTGTATTTATTTATATATGCTCGACGTGCCTATACTGTATTTATTTATATGCTCGTGTCTATACTGTATTTATTTATATGCTCGTGCCTATACTGTATTGTAAAAAACTGTGCCGTAGAAAAAGCAACTACAGTGAGGGGATATTTTTGGTCATTATTTAGCCTACAATTTGGCGCCAAAATTTCGGGACCCTCAGACGTCGAATAACCTTATATTTATACAATACAAAATTATTTTATTATACCCAAACAGTATTTCTTGTCCAGTGATGAAAAATGGTATAATAACCATTATGTAAAGTTGTAAACAATGGCTTACTTATAAAAAATATATAGTAATTATTCGGTTATTTCATGGACTAGCAATGGACGTGAAAAATAAATCTGGCAATTTAAAAAAAAAAAAAAAATAATAATAATAAATAAATAGATAAAAACTGTTGTCTCAGTATTTAGCTAGGTGCCAGTTTCAAAGCTGTGACGTGTGTGTGTGTATGTGTGTGTATGTGTGTGTGTGAACATTAAAAAATATATAAATTGTCCACTATACATACAGTAGACCAAAAAGAGCTCGATTGGTATTCCTGTGTGGGAAGTGATACCGTTGTGATGGTGGTGGTGATGGTGGATGGATAGAGTGGTATGATCATATTTTATTTCTTAGCCATGCACGTCATCTATACACACATCCATCATCACTTTTCTTTCCAAGTTTTGTAGGTGAAACATTAACCTTAGTACAAATCCTCACACTAATACACTTTTCCCATTAAAAGACATTTGGTTAAGTTGGTTAGGATAGAATTTGTACTGATAATGACTGTGTAAATACAATGAATGAATTCGTGAAAAGCAATACACTTTGAAATAATGAATGGGAAGTGAGGGACTTTAAGATATCGTAGTTACTCTATAATACATTTTGTTTTCTCTTACTCATAATGGATTGGTTTTCTGTCATTGAATTTATATATGTTACTGCTAAAAATGTTCATGATCCACTATTTCTTATATTTCTCATCTTTACTATTATATACCAACAGACAGAAGAACTCCAAGGTGGAATTAAACTCGAGGAACAGTGGCCATCTCTACCATCACATACATACACACACACACACACACACCAGAAGAAGAAGAAGTGGTGTGTGCCAAAAACATACATAACTTTAAAGAAAAAATTATACTTGGGTTCTAAAATACGAGACAATAGTACGAGCTTGACTCAATCCTGTAAAGATACAAATAGGTAAGAACACACACACACACACAGCCTATATAAACTACCCCTTCCTTCAGTATGACCATCACCATCACCGCTACCATTTTCTTCCTCCTTCTACCTCGCCTCCTTCAGTTTGGGGTACAAGGTAAGAATATGTGAGTGGTGTGCAATTTTTTAATCCTCAATATATATTTACCATTATCTATCTATGTAATTTTTTATTTGAATGATTTCGGTGACCTTAATAAATTCGCTTTGTGATCCAAAAATTTACAGGCACGTATTTTGTTCGAGTACTAATGATATTTTTTTGACCCCGCGTCCTCTCGTCTGCACCCCCCCTTCCCCCCAGCAACCACCGTCACTCTACACCCACGTGTTCTTAGGGTCGAGGTCCTACTGAACAACACCGCCATTTCCATCCTTGTCGACGGCCACGTGGTAAGATCGACAGTCGGTGTTTAGTCCACGAATGTCTTGTAAAATATAGAAAGGTAAATTGGTATTATTACAGAATAACTGGGTTTTTGGCTCGGATCGCGCAGTGTTACCACATCTGGCTAGGTCCTTGGAATTTGCCCCAGTCACTTTATGATAGTTTACACTGATTATATCCCGGTAGTTTGCCCAGGTTAGGTCCCGGTAGTCTGATGTTGTATAGGTTAGGTTAGGTCAGGTCAGGTGAGGTCAGACTAATTTCCAAATTATGTTTGTAAAACGGGGCATAGAATAAAAGTGTCTTAGAATGGTCCTAAATAGTGGGTAATGATACTAAATTACACAATATAGTGAACCCAGTTCTTCTGTAAATTTACCGGTAAATTAGTACCTACACTAAATATACGATATGTTTGTGCGTGTGTGTGTGTAAGATAGTACGTGTAAGATTACGTCAGTTAGTGTGTGTAAGAGTGAGATTGCGTCAGTGTGTGTGTGTGTGTAAAAGTGAAATTGCGTCAGTGTGTGTGTAAAAGAGTGATATTGTGTCAGTGTGGGTTTGTGTGAGAGTGAGATTACGTCAGTGCGTGTGTGTGTGTGTGTTCATACCTGCATGCATACCGCCATGGGTAGGGTTGGGTGGTCAGATGATGGATTCCTGGTGGTGGTGTATCTTGGACTTGCTGGGGGTCGACGCCTGTGGGGGTATTGTGTTGTGTCCTCCACCATCATTCACTCCAACAGTTGATCATTATTGTTTGACAGATAGAAATTCTTGCTCTTATGACTCTCTCTCTCCCTCTCTCTCAAGTTAATAAGAAAATAATTAGTCAACCAGTCCTGTTTATGCGACTCTCTCTCTCTCTCTCTCAGGTTGAACGTGTAGAAGCTAGTGACGAAGGCGCTGACGGAGGAGGAGGCGTGGTGTTGGTTGCGGCTCTGCATCAGACACGTGGTGACCTGATGGCCTCCAGAACACTACCCACCTCCAAACCCGGCGAGGCACTGGTTCTCAGACACACACTCAACTCATTCCAGCCAGGCAGACTACTCGTGCTGGCGCTGAAGGTGTGTGTATGTTGGGAGTTGGTGGTGGTGGTGTTCTCTATCTGTGTATGTGTGTGTGTTGAGGGTGGGTGGTAGTGGTGGTGGTGTTCTCTATGTGTGTGTGTGTGTGTGTGTGTGTTGGGGATGGGTGGTGGTTGTGGTGGTGTTCTCTATGTGTGTGTGTGTTGAGGGTGGGTGGTAGTGGTGGTGGTGTTCTCTATGTGTATGTGTGTGTGTTAGGGGTGGGTGGTAGTGGTGGTGGTGTTCTCTATGTGTGTGTGTGTGTGTGTGTGTGTTGGGGATGGGTGGTGGTTGTGGTGGTGTTCTCTATGTGTGTGTGTGTTGAGGGTGGGTGGTAGTGGTGGTGGTGTTCTCTATGTGTATGTGTGTGTGTTAGGGGTGGGTGGTAGTGGTGGTGGTGTTCTCTATGTGTGTGTGTGTGTGTGTGTTGGGGATGGGTGGTGGTGGTGGTGTTCTCTATGTGTATGTGTGTGTGTTAGGGGTGGGTGGTAGTGGTGGTGGTGTTCTCTATGTGTGTGTGTGTGTGTGTGTTGGGGATGGGTGGTGGTGGTGGTGTTCTCTATCTGTGTATGTGTGTGTGTGTTGGGAGTGGGTGGTAGTGGTGGTGATGGTGTTCTCTATCTGTGTATGTGTGTGTGTGTGTTTAGGTTGGGTGGTAATTGGTGGTGATGGTGTTCTCTATCTGTGTATGTGTGTGTGTGTGTTTAGGGTGGGTGGTAGTGATGGTGGTGGTGTTCTCTATCTGTGCATGTGTGTGTGTGTGTGTGCATTGATGTAGGTAGTGCCGTGGTGGTATAGTTGCAGCACATAGTCCTTGTCAAACCAGGGCCCACTAGTGTAAGGGGATGTCTGGTCAAGGACTATGTGGCGGGACTGTAAACACACACACTCAGAGCGGAAACACAGCAGGCGCCCTTGCTTGTGTCTGTCTGTCTGGAAACTGACCAGGGGGGGGGAGGGGTAGGGAGGGAGGGAGTTAAGGGCGTCTTGTTGCAGCTGTAGTGGAGTGTCGTGTACCAGAGAAAGAAAAAAATTAAAGGTATTGGCTGGACCACGGTTCAGGGAATACAACTAGCAAGGTGTACTCAGCTGCTCAGCACCAAAACCAATAGACTCTAGTATTCTATTGGTCTTGCTCAGCACCTGACCAAAATGTGTCCGGTTTGCGCATGACGTAGGGTGAAGTAAGAGTGATGGGTTCATTCCCAGGTCCTGCCATCAGTGACAGCCAAGTGACCAAGTTATACAGAGCTTTTAAGTCTCCATTCTCTGTTGTCCTGCTGGCAGGACTACTACTACTACAGTAATAATATTATATGTCGTGGACCGTTGTGCTTTACCCGGCCCCATATTTAGTGTGTGTGTGTGGCAGTAGTTTAATTGTTCAGATGGTCATATATAGTAATTTGCTAAGCCATGGGTTGACTTTTAATGGGAGTAATCTGCTGTAGAAAATTGGAATGTTACCCATTCCTACAATTAATAATGCGAGGGCTTATATTTGGACCACATTAAAAAAAGGCCAATGTATGTTGAGTTCTGTTTCTTGTTACTGAAATTATAGGTTTTAGAATGCAAGCAAAAATATTATCAACTACAAATAATATTACCATGGCATATAATATATATTTCTTGTACATAATGTTAACAGGAAAAGTTGTGTTCCGTATAAAAACTGTACAACATTTCCTACACATTGTAATTTGTTTGTACACGTGCAATAATAAAGTCGTGCATGCAGGGTAGCGGCGCCCTCTACCTCTCCCGTGCCGAGCCGTGCCTCCGTGCCCATGGTTTCTCCCTGGTGGGGCGTGTGGGCGTGGGTGAGAGCTGGGTGGGCGTGACTGACGGGAGAGAGACGTGGGAAGCTGTGGTTACCCGTCCCCCTCCCCCGTCACCCATACTGTCCTACCATACTCTCACTGGCTCTCCCTCACTCCCCCTTACTCTTACACTACAATACCAGACCAAGACAGGTGAGATGCATTACTTTAGTTAGCGTGTTATAGTTGTACTCTCTCTCTCTCTCTCTCTCTCTCATACAGATACTAACACACTCTCTCTCTCTCTCACACACACATATACTAACACACTCTCTCTCTCTCACACACACATATACTAACACACACACACACAATGTCTCTCTCTCTCTCTCTCTCATACAGATACTAACAAACTCGCTCACTCACTCACTCTCTAACTATATAATTACCGTTTCCCTTGGTGCCGTGGGAGTGAGTGAGGAGGTGCAGGTGGGAGTCAAGGGCTGGGATGGAACGACAAGCTCAACTCTGCTCCAGGTATGAGGGCTTCCCAGAACTGTGTAGATGTCACCGTCCACTCACACCTCACTCGATCAGGACTAATGCTGTGAGTCAAAATGTTTATACACATGTTGATATACTTTGCTTTGAGTATCTTTAAAAATCTCATTAGAATTTCCCAAAAAACTGAAGTATAAAAAGGTAATATGAGTCAAGAAGCGAAGCAGTAGAACCCTTGTAATAAGTTGTAATAACACCTGTAGTGAAAGTTGGAGTGTGATGTCCTAAGAGTTTATATGTTTGGTTGATTCCCCCCCTCTATTATCATTACACACACACAGATAGCGACATACATATTGTACATCTTGAAATATGATTAAGTAACATATTCATTTCCATTCCATCTCACCACTTCTGTACCTTCTTCCACCCCCCACCCCACACCATCTTCGAATACGGTGTGACATGATGATAATGATATGGTGATGGTGATGATAATGATAGCCTCGCCTGGAGATGAGAGAGAGCATCCCCGTGGTGGTGGCAACGTCCAGACACCCTCACCACTTGTACAGGTGGGTTAATATACATATACTTTAGAGGTGTGTACACTGTATGTGGGTAATGTATAGACAGTTGTAGGTTCAGGTCTAGGCTACACACACATACTCACAAATTTTTACAAACACACTCACACACAACGGTGGTAGGTTCAGGTCTTTGACACACACACACATACACACAGACAAAACAGTAGTAGGTCTTGGCTACACACACACACACATACACACAGACAGACAAAACAGTAGTAGGTTTAGGTCTTGGCTACACACACACACACACACACACACCTGACTTTAAACCCACTAGCAAAAAATTTCTCCTTCCAATCCAATCAAGTTGAGATGTATAAAAGATTAATTACCAACTCTTCTCTCCCATGTCACCTCCTCCTTCAGGGTACTACTGCAGGTGGTACAGATGGCAGGGGGAGGACAGACACCCTTGTACATCCAGCTGGAGGGAGACTGTCCACCAACTGAACAACTGGCACAGCTGTTTGGTATTCCTTACAGGTGAGTACATTTCATTACTTACGGATACCTGGCTGTGTTTAACTGTTTGTTTATATGTATATTTTCCTATCAGTCTGTTTCTCTATCTAGGTTTTTGTCTGTCTGTCTGTCTGTCTGTCTATCTGTACTGTACAGGCATAGGTATGTATTATTTTATTAACTACTCTATCTGTCTTTCTTTCTATCTTCTGTATGTAATCATCAGTCCATCTATCCAATTATCCATATTTTTATCCACTAACATATTAATCTTTCCCTCTGTCAGCAAGGTAGGAGCACGAAACAAAAGTGATGGAAGCCTGAGCAGCGCCACTCAGGCCATCGCTGATGTCACCTTTGCCGCCGTCAACTCCACCTTCACCCACTACACCAGCGCCACCAAAGTCGTCTTCATGGAGGACGACGTTATACTCAGTCCAGACTTTCTGTGGTTAGTGTATAGTCCCTTGTCTCTCTCTCTCTCTGTATGTCTGTTAATTGTTTGTCTTGAAGAGAGTCCAAGCCAGGCAGAAAAGGTTATGCATTTGTTTATTATGAATTACTGTACACACTTGTTTCAATTTAATGTGTGATTTTCTTACCAGGATATGTTCATGAGATTGAGAACTTCAACCAGTTTCTTTCTGACAGGCAATATTATTTCTTTGTTGTGTTATGTTTTTATGTCACATGATATTACATGACATCATATTCTTATCAAAGGTTATTCCTGTGATACTAAAGATTATGACAGACAGAATTATTATTTTGTTGTATTACACTTTTTCGACACATAATTTTATGTGATGTTTGTTCCAGGTTCTTCCAGCAGACATCATGGTTGCTAGATGAGGACCCGACAGTGCTGGCAGTTTCGGCTCACCACACATACTCGGTGCCTGGACGCGGCTTCCACCCTGCCCGCCTCCTCAGGGGACACATGCCTCCTCAGTGGGGATGGCTTGTCACCAGAATGATCTTGCAGGCCTGGGTTCCTTCTCAATGGGTAAATTGGCACCACTTTTTATTTATGCTTTTATTTTTTGCAAAATCTTTCATATGTTATTTGAAATCTTGGTGCCATCCCTTGCCATCTCATACCTGTTCAGTAAATAAATAAATATGGTTCAACTTTGGTGGTTGTGTTTGTGCTTATATATACAAACCTATCTATATATATGTGTGTGTTGCAGGGTGATTGGGACTACTGGGTGAGCGCCTGGGGCCGTGAGAGGGGTTTGAGTGTTGTGTTCCCTGAGGTGTCCCGTTCCCTCCATGCAGGCAGCCAGGGTACACACATTGACGGCTTCCAGCAATCCATGTTCTTCAGCCGACACGCAGCCCACCTCCCCCCACCGCTGCCTCCTCTTGCCTCGTCGTCGTCTCCTCCTGCTGATGGTTCTCGTCCTTCTCCACTCACCAACCTCATTGATCTGCACAGGTTGGTGTTTAATAGTGATATCTATTAATATTTACAAGAAAGTTTAGTATGGAGAGGCCTTGGTTCAGCTGTGGTCTCTAAATGACTGGTAATAATAATAATAATAATAATAATAATAATAATAATAATAATAATAATATAATAATATTCACACATGCATTCACTCACTAACTCACACATACACACACAGACACCCTCCCCTGCCCTAATTCCTTTGTACACCTTCCTACAGCATAGTGAAGGAGCAGTACTCGGCCAGACTGAAGCAGAAGATGGCCCGGGCCACACCACTCATCCTCACCTCTCTTGACCACTGCGGACCTAACTTGGTACCAGAGGGACAGGTGGGTCAGCTTCTATTCATTTATTTATATAGCTATGTATTCATCTATAGTATATACAGTACCGGTATATCTACAGTGCTTATGTATCAATTATAGTATGTCAGTATGTATGTAAATACAGGTACTGTATCTACTGTGTTTAGTACTGTATATATGTACAGAACAGTATTTATATGCATATCTACCGTACAGTATTCATGTATATCATCATATATGTCATAGTCCTGTATATACTTCCTAGAGTTATTTTGTTGTGGGAGAATTTGAAGGTTACCAATGCCTCCAGACTGTGCTACAAAAATTATTCCGTTTTCCAACATAGTTTTGGGGGAATCAGTGACTCACCAGTTGACCCATAATAAAATACTCTGGCATCCAACACCATGATGCACTAAACACCCTAAGTTTACATTGTCCTAAGCCTGAGAGTGTTCATTATACCTTCATCCTTCATTCCAGGACGGTCCGTTTGTTTTGTTCTTTGGTGACAAAAGAGAGCAGTACGCCATTCTCCAGGTGGGTACTGTCCTTTGCACCCAATAGAATTCTAGCAAGTTATACGTAAGACAATTTCAGCTTTCAACATGTTCTTTATAGAGTTTATAATATTGTAAGTAAGAATGTTAAAATTTCATCACAAACACACCCAGTTACCTGTCTCATTCACTCTTCATTATAATCATCCTGACCTTGGTGGCAGCATAAGTACTCATTTTTCATAGAGGTTGAGTGCATCATAAAATGCATATTCTGTACAAGGGGAGAAACATGACTAAGAAAGTTGTTGTTCTTGTTGTTGAAGTTCCTCAAGCTGTCTGGCCGAGCAGCCCTGAGCTCCTGAGGAAGGCCATGGCTTGAACCGGGCTTTCCTACAGTGCCCTCAGAGAGTGTATGTTGTGTTGTTGGCGAGTGTGGTTGTGTACATTGCAATCTTCCATAATGTGTTTAATAGAATGGGGTGCTATGTTGCATCCTGGACAGGCATCCACAATGGCTCCATCCAGCTTCTTCTGATGTGTCAGAAGGGCCGGGTAGTGGCCACATCACAGCCTGGCCAGGTGGACTCTGTCCTCAAGGGGAAGGGAGGATTCAGACAGGTAGATGTCAGGAGGTCGTGCATGTAGCTGAATGTTGTTCTTGAGTGTTTGGACACAAAGTATTAACCCTGTCCTATACCCTCCCAAACAGTGCCTGGAGCTCTTTGCAGAGGACCTTAGGTGTGACTATGAGGGTGTACAGCAGGTGAGAGTTGGAGGCCACATGCTATACCTCGCCTACTGCCCTGCATCACCTCACTGGTAGGATATATAAAGGATTTTCAAACAGGTGATGGGGGTAATTTTGCATGCTACTTTGGCTGCAGTATTGATATATTTTAAGTACTGTACTGCACTACTGTAAGGTATAAATTTTTCATAGCCTCTTATATATGTATTATACTGTTATGCAGAATTTTGTTGTTGTCTGTAGATATATATATATATATAGACTATTTCTGTACAGTATATGTAGTAATCAATCTTTTGTAGATATTATAACATTTCACAAACTAAAAAAATATACAAGTAATAACTATTTCACAGATTGATTGTTTACCTTTATGTGTACAATTTTTGCAGCACAAATCTTCCCCCGGGTTACATTGCCGTACCTCACGATGACCAACTTATGGAGGCCATCTCAGCTCTCGATCTCTTCCGCCGCAGCCTCCATCTACGCTCACCCTTCCGTCTGCGTGTGGCGACTGACAGCCCGGCGGAGGAGGCAACCCTTCGGAACTCGGTGCTGGGTTATGCAGTTTTGGGCATGGATGTACCCTCACTCTATCTCAACAAGGGGGTCATCTTGCCTTCGCTTGACGGATCAGAGGGACTAAAGCAAAGTATACATAGAGTGGAGGAAATTGTACATAACACCAATGGACCAAAGCAGAGTATACATAGACTAGAGGAAAGTATACGTAACACCACGGGAGCCCTACGGAAGAGTGTACATGGGCTAAACAAAGGCATACATAGCCATATCAATTATTCACACACTTCCTCTAATATGATAAACCAAACCTCAAGTAAACCTCAGTCTGTTGAGGTCTATCCATCACACTTATACTCCAATACTGTAAGCCCATTGTCAGCCCCCAGCCGCTTTTCCCAATACACGAACCACTCGTCCCTTCACTCTCCTCCTTACCTTCGTGATGTGTCCCCCTGGTCTACACACAAACCCACTTCATCCCATTACTACCTCACCTGCATGACCAAAACGTGTGTCGTGGCCGACCCTTTCTTGGCACTTGACCAAACCCTACCACAGCATCTCCAGGCAGCAGCTAGGAAGGCACTCACTGAAGCTGCATCTTCATCTGAGAGCAACCAGCACAAGGATGACCAAGTGTTCACTGTTGAGGACTTTTTTAATAACCCTAATTTGTTCAAGCGTTATTATGGTGGACGGTAGCAGGAGGAATGAAGCCTACTAGACGTTGAAATGGTTGCCACACACTGTCAATAGCATGCACAATGATAGTATGCATTTCCACTAGCTGCTACTACAACTAATAAAATCCTCATATACCACTGTATAGTACTCTGATATTTCTAGGAGATAGAATGACCCTCTTTTGAATATCAATAGGTGCATTTATAACAGTGTTTACTAAGGGGGTAACCATTAAGAGATGAACAGTTAAAGTAACAGAAAGGCACTGATGATGGAAGGCGACACCATGGGAGACAGATCAATATAACAGGTTGTATTGTTTTAGAAGAGTTGTACAGTGTTTCGACTCCTCTTGAACCCTCCTCAAGAGAAGGCTGGAATAAACTGACAGGAGTTTGTTGGGGAAGAGATTATGGTCCTCTTTGGGACTTTCAACTCCGACCCAGAACTAAGGATACAGAACAAAACTATTAGGACGACCTATAATCTACTGTATTTTTCTATGTTCCAACAAAAAACATAAGTATTTTTGAGAGGCAGTAGAATTTCTCGCTTCTTCTTCGTCTTTTAATGAAAGGGACCAATGGTCAGGGATATACAGAGTCCTTTACATTTCTAAAAAGCCAAAGAGAGTATTTAACTTGATCGTATTTCTTGTGGTTTCCAAATGCCCAAACACATAGTTTTAACCATGAATTCTTGGTATAATTGACCGTGATTAGATGAACTTGGGAAGAATATAAGTGACCATTGGGAGGCAACTTTATGCCTCTGGCGAATACTTAAACATTTCTGTAGTTACCCATGCAACGTTTTCTTTAGCTGTGTTTCTGTGTGTTTCGTCGCTTGTTATGGTGCCTCCAGGTGTATTGAAAAATTACAGTTTCTAGCCATCTCATCGATGAATTAATGTATTTGATTCACAATCTTTTTAGTAGATATTTAACTACATGGAAGAGGTAAGATAGAATCAATCACGTCATGAAATTAGGAGTCTCTTGTTGATTGGAGGAAATCAATGCTCCAAGGTTTCAGACGAAACAGCCAGAGTACAAAAATTAGAAAATAATTTTTAGGATTAATATAATATTATTTACCACACCTACCACCTAAGCTGTGCGTATGAGGTATAATGTAATCATCTGCAATGTAAAATAAGTACCTGATCAATAAGAAACGTATTCGAATTTAAATGAGTGCGAATTGGTCCGAGGCCCACAAAACCTGCTTGTGGCCGCCACACATGCAAAGGTGATGGCGCGAACAAAGAGATATTCATTGTACACATTTGTCTATATACGTTACCGTGGTCACGTCTTATACCAGTTATGTTACATTCTGCACCTGGAAATGTATTGTGAGCATAATGATGTATATATTATGAGATGACAAACATACGATTCCATTTTCAGGATAATAAACTGACAAGAACTTTTAACTATCCCCGACCATCAGTGAGTGACATTAAATGGCAATGTTTATAAATATTTGATGTAAACGAGAATGTATTCAACGCGCCGCAATATTGTAATGTATGCACATATGTTTTATGATGTATGCAGGAAATTATCGATGCAGGTAGTAAAACTAATTTGACTTGATGTATGGCATTTGATCGACATCCTTCCACGAGTTTCAAATTTCAAAGTTATTTACTGTACAGTAGATTTTATAACATTTCTAGAACATTCAATGTCAGTACCATCCAATCCACAATATATAACATGGCTTTCTAACGTTGATTGCTAATTAAGACAAAACACAACGTTTCTATAAGGCCACGGGAAAATATTACAAATGTGTGAGTAAAACGACTGACAGGTGAATGATTCCTGATGCCCTCGTGGTAGTAAAAGAAGACCACGGCGACCCATGCGGCCCCTCACTACCTCCCCTTCGTTGTCCCATGGGGCCGGGCGACCCCTCCTGGGGCTCCTCCTCCTCTCCTTCCTGATGATCCCCCGCACCACTCTCGCTCACACTTTTCTGCGCCAACAACAATATTACATCATGATTCATTTATATGAATATAAGAGCGGATGTTGTGTGCCTATACAAACTGATTGTGAATAAATGAGGGGTTATGTATGTTTTACTGGACATCTCATGCGGCGTGGGTCTGTAAAATTAGAACATCTGCCGCCAGTTTGTGTTGTTCCCGCGCATTACTGCTCAGAGGCACAGCCCACATTCCACGCCATGCCAACTAGTCCCTCATGTTTTTACTCGCGTTAGCTGGGTTGGACGAGAAAATTTATGAAACAGTAATTTCCTTATAAGGCACTGTGTTCTTACAATACGATGACAAAATTGTCGTTTTCGAAAGGCTCTGATAAATGTGATGATTTAAATTATCCCGCGCGAGGCAGCCTTGGCGGAGGAATACAAGTACTCATCAGTTTCCCGCCAAACAGGAGTCCTGAGCGCTCGAACGCGGACCAGTGTTGCCTTTACTCGTGCTTGTTTTCGTGTTTTTGACAGTGATTTGGAGTAAACAAGTGACAAACAGGTGTATTTTGATCATAGAGTTGTTCCCCGAGGATGACAATGTTTCCTAGAGTAGGGGAGAAGCGCCGGATTGATGATATCGGCATAGAAGACGAGGAGGCCATCGGTTCACTGTGCAGGTATGGCCGCCAGGCTGTCACGTTTGAATTCTGACCACGTTACCACCTCCGCTGTGCATGTTTGTGCCGTAGAAATATGTGTTCTTGATATCTGGTAGGTTGTCACAATCACCAGTGCTGTTTTGGGTTATTAGTTTGTGTGTTGAGACTTGTTTATCATCAGCTGATTCTGCCGCCATGCCGGGCCGCCGATCAGCTGACAGGACCGCCATATGGCTGCCGCACCATTTCCTCGCTTTTTACTCTCCGTGGCGCCCCATCAACCATAGTATATGCGTCGTCGGCCTCTTCATGTATTCTCCTATATGTGCATTGTAGTTTTATGTGTTGTAATTTATTGTTAGTGCAATATAAATGTTTGTTTTCTAGGAACAGCTGATATTGACGTGATCAGCTGATGGTCGTCACATGGCGGCGCACTCAGCTAGGGCGGGGCCGCGCGCTAGCTTAACTTCTTTGCAAATGCACTAGGCATATCTCCTAAGATAATGATTACTTGACAATAATCTTATCCAGTTTGGTAAAGAAGACTTCAAGTGGCTGTATTTGCTTAAGACCAACAGTGTAATGCTAACGATTTGAACAGTGAAGAAACAAAACAGTGCAGTGCTGGTTGTGACATCATGAGTGTTTACCTAGCCACTTTGGTCGGCCTGTACTGCATGTGGTTGAAATGCTATTAACTCAGCGGAAACAGGAAATTCCAGTCAGTTTGAAGAATGCAGCTTCATTCATGCTTCAGGAATTTTTTCCTTTTTTTTTATAGTACGGATACAACTTTAGTGGATGATCGTAGTTAATTTACAGGAAATGTTTGGCACAGAAAAATATGTTAAATGGATTAATACATTGCATGTACCATGTATTATTATTGTTTATGGTATGTTGTCCAAAGTTATTGAATTACCGGTAGTAAAAAAAAAAAATCACAAACTTTTCTAAGAATTTATTTGTGAATTTGGAATGTGAATGCTGTAAGTCTGAATGTCTAGAAATACGATTAGTGATTTATCCGAAACCATTTTTTTTAGACATAATTATGTGGAACTAAAACGAGGAGACTTCTGTGTGGATTGAGTTCGGTGAATCATCGCTCGGCTCGTAACAAATTTTAATCGAATTCAGTGTATGTACGAACTGTTTTAATGTTTAAGGTTGGGATTACAGAAGCGTTCTGTAACTCTTCACAAAGTGCTGTCATCCATTGCTTGTAGGTTAGTCGCTACGTAATTAATTGGTCACATTTTTTGTGTGGTCGTATGTGAGATAGTCCGAATTTCCTGTGGTCAGCCTTGGTGTAATAGGAACATATAATAGAAATATATAATAAAATCATATGTGATATCGTTGAATTGGCATAATAACCATCGAAAAATTCCCGTACTACTGAACTGGACGGTGGGGTGTTGGCAAAGTAAGATTTGAAAAAGCTATTGACAGGTCATAGGAGGTGGTAATTGATAGGAGAGCATAGGTGAGGTGTTGACAGACAAAAACATGGAAGGGACGATGTTGACAGTGGATAGAACACGTATGATGTGTGTGTTATCACGACATGGGAGGTGGGATGTTGACGGTAGATAAAAGCACGTGTGATGGGGTGTTGGCATCTGATAACGGGCCTTGTGTAAAAATAATGGTTTCAGGAGATGGCGATGACCGGTACGGTACGAGGTTTCCGTAGTGTCATTGGAGTCATCACCTTATCCATGTAATTTTATTCCTAACGTCCCCAAAGTGAAAACTATGACAATATTGTATTTCAAGGATGATTAGGAGCTTGCGATGTATTTTAATCGGAGGCTACCGATCCCTTCAGGTATACCACGAAGCATTGTTTGGTTGAGTTACTTAATTTGTGGCACAGTTTGGAAGGATTACTACTCTTCACTTCCCCAACATAACAGTTAAGGGACTAGAGCTACACCAAGGACGTTAGCGCATCAAAACAGGTTCTGAGCTGACAGTGTTCATCAGTCGTTATAAATAACCATATACCGTTTTGGACCTAGCTATGTTATCTGAAAATAGCTCGTGCTGATCTGAAGATTATAATGTGTACATCATTTATAATCCTGCCGTTAAATCCTCGTAGGGGACGAGAAACATCCACTGTAGATTTTCGTGCATCCCCGTCAATATATTCCGCTTAGATCTTGGTATTTGATAGCCGTGGACCCTATCACATTTCCTTTACAACCTCAAGTTTTGGACTGTGGAATACATTAATGCATCAGGAGTTCAGGACCTGATTATTACCCGTAATCAGGTGTGAAGGAGGCCTGCTTGTTTGTCAGTAGAGGCAAATAATCCCTGCACCCTCTGGATATTATCGGTTTGCTTAGTCCGGGGAAATTGTAGTGCGTTTGAGATATTTAAAAAACAATGTGTATGTTGAGAAAGGTAGATTTAGCCAAGGATGGAAGTGTACAGTAGGCTGAAGTCTGGTACGTCCGATAAGGAAACCTATTTATTTTACTTGGTGTGGACTGTTGAGAAATTATGGCAGTCATGTGACCTTGCTCAAGGATTTACTCGCGTTGTCAGTGAGTATAAACCCGTGTGTCGTCGTGTTGTGGGTAGAAAGCATGTGTGTGTGAATCAGCTGGTAGCGTGTGGTGTGAGCGGCTTGCGTGGCGGCGTCCTCTGTATATCATTCGGGGTTACTGCGTGTTGCTGGGCGGAAGGTCATCAGTTTCTCGGTTACTGCACTTCCATATGTTTGTTCTTCGCATCACACCGTTGATTGCTAACACGTCCATCATCATCACTCTTGTAATTCACCCTCATTACACTGATTATATATTTTGCAGCTTACTATCAAGACCATGATGTTTCTACAGCTGCTAGTTATATTTGATGTAATATTATGGTATGGGTATGGATGAATGAAGTAGTTTCCATTTATAGTATTAGGGCTGGACAAGATTATATTGGCAATGCATGTATGTTTTAAGTAGCCTAATGGAAAATATTTTGCAGTGGTTGATTTGTACGAATATTTTAATTAGAGCATGTTTATGGGTAACTGCTTCATCAACTAGTGATGACAAGTGTAGGAGAGTAGCAGAGTAGGGCAGCCGGCTTACGGTCGGTCAGGTATCAAGTTTTCCTTCGCTTTGGCCTCCGGGTTTGGGCGGGGTGGAAGAGGGAGGGAAGCTGGTGGTGGTGGTGGTCGGTAAGAATGGTCAGGCAAGGACCCACGCTCACTCACTCACTCGTCCTTGTGTCAACGTAGTAGTAAAGAAACCCTCTGGCGGTGTGTGGAAGCCACGTGTCCCGCCTTACCTCTCATCTCCACATCCATCGCTTATCCTTACAGGCTGTCTGTCATCATAGCAACCTTTACTCACTTCCGTTCTCTTCTCCTAAAAGTGAATCCACCACAGTTGCACCCTTCCTCTGGTCACGTGGTTTATCTTAATTGGGTGTTCCTGCGTCACCCCATAACTTGTATCCCCACTTCTTACCACTTACCGCATGACCACGTGGTTATTTACCGTCAAGTTTTATCTGTATTACAGCCTCAATCTCCTTTAACGATAGTTTTCGTATCTGTGTTTACAGTACGACGCACTATATATCAACCTGACATCTGTCATATTGTATTATTTTCTCCAAACTTCTTTCCTGGTCCCATGTCCACGCCTTCTCTGCCCACATGGTTTGGGTACCTCCCACCCTCGTTCCCCTCCCTCCTGTCTACCTGTAACGGTGGTGGTGGTGTGGTGCTTGGTGTAGCGTTGGCAAGGGGATTGGGGGGAAGACAAGCGTGCCCCTCACCACGTGTTTTAGCTCTACTTCACGTGGTTGTATATTGTGATTTTAACTAAAACCCACGCTTAGTTTAACACGTGGCATAACTTCTTCGTTATCCCTTCTATCTATGCTTTCATTCATGACGAATTCATGCACCGATAGTGTATAAATTTAATACGTAGTTTAATGACAGTTATATATGAGTACGAAAGGAAAAGTAATGCATATTGCTAACCAGCATTAGGTGAACATAAAGTTGATCATATAACGTGCATGCAAAGGCAAAGTCTTATTTTAGGTAAATCCGGTATTGTAGATGACGCTGCTGTCATTCTTGACTTAAATTTAACAATTCATGAATATTAATGTTTGTCATATTTTAGTTGGATTGGTTTCATTACATGTTTTTTTTTTATTACTAATAAATGAGAATACACACAGTAACATGAACCACAGTTATATGCACTCCCATTTCAAGCCCCCGTAGTTTTTATCATTGCATGGTCGGTATATTCTGGTGTCTCTGCGTGGGTAAGTCATATTACATCTGAGTAGCTTCGTGCCACGTCAAAGGGACGAGATGGTATAGGTTAGACATGAGGAATATGAATAGAGGGTTGAGTAAACTGTCACGGAAAATGTGGAGGTTGCTGACTAGTTATGATGAACTGCAGGGAGTCGACAGAAAGAGACCAGAGGAGGGAAGTTGGGTGAGGCTGGTTGCCTTCCCACCTCTTACCACTCCTTCCTCTACTCTCCCATCCTCTCCCCTACCCTCCCCCAGGTTGGCGGCTGAGTCACTTCCACCCACGGCCCGCAGAGATGCAACAAGTCGCAGGCTGCCTCAATTCCCCGTAATTATTTATCATATCTTGTGTTTATATACAAGCAGAATGGTGTTACAACTCGATGTATAGTGTAGGTTACGTAAAAAATGTCGGATGTGGTTACCGTATAGCTAATGGGGCTGGTGTGTCGTTGTCTGACCTGAAAGTGGTGAAATATTAGAATGTAAACAAACCAGAATTTGAGCCTGACGGAAGGTATTCTTGAGGCTAGGGCGGAAAGGGGGTTGGGGGGGGAGGGAGTTGGGTACTGAACACAGAAGGGACCTCGGTTGTTCAAGGATGTAGGGATCGCAGAGGCTCCCATTCTCAGTAACAAGTGCTCTTTATAGTTGTTTACATTTCTGGACCATCTGTTCTGAATTTATGCTAACTAAAATTGTGGGAGGTTGTTGGACGGAAGACGTGTCACGACAAACCTATACAGGACCGACCCCCACGAGAACCTATTTATCATTGCTGTTTGCGAAATATAACTAATAATATTTATGTATTACTATTTTCCAATGAGAATGTGTATAGAAGTATGCTAGATTTTATACGGAAAGTTAGACTTGGTTGAAATACAGTGAGGTAATGAAGGACTTGGCCAGGTACTTTCAGTCTCACAGGGCTTGTACCTGTACTGGGTTATTCAAAGATTTTTTTCTGTTTAGTTTGCATAAGATAAGGACCAAGGGTATGATGTCTGCCTGACGTCCTCACCTGTGAAATACCTGTTTGACAGATGCTATAAATCATGTCCAGGACCGTTGAGGGTGCTAAAAATACCACAAACACTCCCAGTCACTTTTCGAACAGGTCGTACACCAAATCTTTGCGTTTGAGAGTTGAAGAGCAAATTCATTTCCATTGGTTACTCAACAGTACATATGAGATTTACCAACCCAGTCCCCAGTCCCAGCTTACAAGAGTAGAAATGAATATAAACCGAATAAACTAATCATACTGGATAGACTTACAGCGAAAAGCGAAATATGTCTGAATATTTTGAAGGAATCAGTTGCTCCAGATTTACCAACACTATATATACTACCCTCTTTAAACTACCCGACGGGGACGACTTAATGAATACGGGTGGTGTAGAGGAGGGGGGAAGAAAGGGGGTCCCTAGGCGCATACACACTGACGGTCACGCCCCACCATACCGAGGTAGAGGAGGAGGTACTTACGTTAGAGGGAAGGAAGGGAGGAGAATGGGTACAACGCCTTAAAGAGATCTGGAAAGGCGGGAAGGGAAGGGAAGGGTTGGTGTAGTCGAGCATTCTCTCTCTCTCTCTCTCTCTCTCTCTCTCTCTCTCTCTCTCTCTCTCTCTCTCTCTCTCTTGTCGGCACCATAATAGTCAGTGGTAAGGCCTAACTAAAGAACACACCCATTATTTATTTGTTGTTGAATATTCATATTTTTCTCTCCCACGGAATCTCCTTGCTGGGTTGGTTTACTTACGCTTGGTGGGCGCGGCGGTGATGTGTTTTTGTCCATACCGGTAGGCCTAACTATATATACAAACCTGTGCCGGATTTGGGAAAGTTGTTTTGAAATGTATTACTGAGCATGTTATTGTTATTATGAAGGGTAAGGGAATATTGTTCTTTACGGCACCGATGCTTATCTTAATGGATTCTTTTTGTTTCTTTAGTTGGAGATAAACGAGATTAATTTTTTTTTTTTTTTTTTTTTTTTAGTAGGAGGTAGAACATGATTGGCAAGATACATAGGACCGTATACAAAAACATTCATGGTGTTGACGACGATTGCGTGGTACGATACGAAAACACAACACAGAACCATCGTACTGGCACCAATCCCTCGTCAACACCATGAATGTTCTTGAATAAGGGCCACAGACAGACAGACAAGTGGGGATTAAGAGCGTGAGAATGTTGACTATAGATAGGCAGGTAGCTGGGAGTAGGAAGGGATAATCAGCGGTGAGGATAAACAAGTTCTCAGTTGTCTGGAGGAATTTGTTTGTGACCCTGAAATGTGATGGTGAATTTTATACATCAGTAAGTTAATCAAACTCACAGTGTTGGTAAATCTGGAGCAACTGATTCCTCCAAATTATTCCAAGCAGCTGGCCACCATTATTATTATTTTTTAATCTGTTCGTCTTTCCTGGCATACTTTGGAGGAATCAAGGCACTCAAATGTACCAAAATATTATTCCCTTAAGGGGCGACACCGTATATCATGGCCTTTATAGACAACGTTTGGCTACTGTTTCTACACGGTATGAAAGGGAGTACACAGGATTATAGGGGAGAATTAATCGTACCGTACCACCTAACCTACACGTGTCAGTGTATAAAGATGACGTATCGACTACAGTGCTGGTGTGTGTGTGTGTGTGTGTGATCTGATACCGTAAACATGGAGGTCTGGGATTGGGGGGAGGGGGGTTATCTGTGGTGGTTGTCGTGTGTTGTGGATGAAATGAACGCTACTGATTACCACATAATTATATACTATGCCAGGAAACATCTTAGTTAGTGCCTCAGGATAGAAGGCCCCCTGTAAGATGTTGACCAATGTTATGCTACAGTTGATTCCTTCAAACTAATGAAACACACCCACGGTAAAGCTACGTGTTGTTGTATATAGATGGTTAGTGAAATAAAAGAGGATCACCAGACTCCATTTCGACAACAACACGATCATCATACAAACAATCCTTGGAATATGAACAGCAGCCGTTCCCTTCATGCTTGTCCCAAATATGAGGGATGAAACTGGATGTTTTATTAATCATTCTGTGTTGTTGTGTTCCCATGTCTCGGGGCTCCAGACTTGGTGTACCCTGACACGACCCTCTTTCATCATCATGTATATATTTTTAGCCACGTAATTTTTGTGATTAATATCAACCACCTCGGTACACATGTGGCTCAGGTAAGAGAGTGATTCATTCGTCTACAAGTGGTGAAGTGGATTTAGGCTACCTATATTAAAAGAAAAAAATATGAGTGTGTCGGGTGGCGGGAAAGGAGAGGGCAATAGTGGTTCAAAAATATTATAATATGTAGTGTATAGAAGATCGTACACAGGTGCTCATTCAGTGATATATGTGAATTATACCGTACGACCCACACCTTGTAATTATTATCAGACTTGGTATCTCTGTCATCCAGCCTCGCCCTTTCTCTCTAGTTATCCCTCACCCTCCTTTCTCTTTTCACCCCTCGCCCGGCCTTTATCTTCAGTCAGTCGCCGCCCTCACGCTTTTCATCCTGCCGCCTTCATCTCCTCTCTTCCTTTATATTTATAATTGTATGTCATATGGAGAGTCGTGCATGTGGAAGGGTTAGTTAGCTCTTGTGGTCGAATTAAAAGCTAGAAACATACTACCTCATTATATAAGTATATATAGGGGGAATTGTAGTACAGTATTATTGTGTCGAAGAATCAGTAACCCTCCAATCATCATTTTCTTAATCATACCTAAACAACTTGGAGTCATTTGGTCACTGTGGTACTGTAGGTCACAACAAAAGACCACGCCCTCACCTGTTAAACCTCGCCCACGCAACACATTTATTGTCCGGCATGTAAAAAAACTGAGCCACACCCACACACACACCAGCACGCCCATCACCACGGACTGACCCCGACCTCAGGACTGTCTGGACTTTTGTTGATCCTGTGATTCATGTTAACCTATTTTTTGGTGTGTGTGTATGTATGTATGTATGTACACTATATATTCACCGCCACGTCCCCTTCCCTCACCCTGGACACACACACACACACACACACACACCGCCCTACTTCAATCAGTGAAGGATGAAGCTGGTGAGTGTTTGAGAGGGAAGGTTAGTGTGGCTGGTGTCTGCCTGCGGCTTGGAGATGCCCTGAGGTGGAGTTGTTGTGGGAGGGGGGGACTATACGAGGGAGTAAGGGGTACTAGAGCTGGCTGGGGTGGTGGGAAAAGGAAGGAAGGGGTAGTGGGAAAAGAGGGGTCGAGGGAAGGAGTGGGTATTGGCTCTGGCTGGGGGTATGGTGGGAAAAGAAGAAGAAGGAAGGGGTAGTGGAGTTGGCAGGGGGTAGTGGGAGCAAGAAGAGAAAGGAGGGGGGGGGGCTTGGTGGTGCTTGTGAGGGGGGTGGAGCCAAGAGGAAGGAAGGGGGCGGCCTGGTGCTGGTGAGGGGGGTCGCAGTGGTGGGGGCAGTGTCTGGTTTAAAGGGGCAACACCATCAGGCTCCCGGTTTCCCACAGTCATGCTCTTGTCTGGCTCCCTCACCTGCTTGCCTGACTGCCTGCCTCTCTCTCTCTCTCTGTGTGTGTCTGCTCGCCTCACCACACCCATCATCACAACACATATACTGTAACATTACCTACTTTTATCACACATCTTCACATCCACTTGAGATCTACTTCCTCCCTGTCTGTCTGCTCGCCTCACCACACCCATCATCACAACACATATACTGGAACATTACCTACTTTTATCACACATCTTCACATCATATCACTGTAACATTACCTCCTTTTATCACACACCTCTTTACATCATATCACATCAACTTGAGATCTACTTCCTCCCTGTCTGTCTGCTCGCCTCACCACACCCATCATCACATCACATATACTGTAACATTACCTACTTTTATCACATCTTCACATCATATCACTGTAACATTACCTACTTTTATCACACACCTCTTCACATCATATCACATCAACTTGAGATCTACTTCCTCCCTGTCTGTCTGCCTGCTCGCCTCATCACCCCCATCATCACATCACATATACTGTAACATTACCTACTTTTATCACACATCTTCACATCATATCACTGTAACATTACCTACTTTTATCACACACCTTCACATCACATCAACTTAAGATCTACTTCCTCCCTGTCTGTCTGCTCGTCTCACCCCACCCATCATCACATCACATATACTGTAACATTACCTACTTTTATCACACATCTTCACATCATATCACTGTAACATTACCTACTTTTATCACATCTTCACATCAACTTGAGATCTACTTCCTCCCTGTCTGTCTGCTCGCCTCACCACATCCATCATCACATCACACTCATACACTAACATTATCTAACTTCCTTCACACATCTCTCCTATACTGGTGCATATTTTCTCGTCTCATCTCTCTAAAACATCATAATATCATATCTCCTATGCACTTCTAGCGTCACAACAGATAATATACCGTATCATAACACTTACCCTACTCACCATTTCCATATTCCCACCTGCTCTCCACCACATTTTTAGGTCATCACACACACTCGTCACATCATTAGTGATCACGAAGCCATACCACCACCACCACCACCACCACACCCTATACTTATTTACTTGTCTGTCTGTTTACCTACAGGCGTGGATAATCGTATTAGTTCTGTGTATGGAAATTCCGTTCTCTTTACTATGGTTTTATTATTCTCTCCCCTTGTTGTGTGTGTGTGTGTGTGTATGCTGGTGAGTCATGAGCCTGATGGTGGTGGTGGTGGAAGGTTTGTTGTTAGTGATAATGATGGTAAATCAGAGTAGACGTGGTAATGGTAGTGGGTATTGGTGTTGGTAGTGAAGGGAAGGGAAAGTTTGTTGTTGTGATGCTGATGTAGAATTAGTGGTGGTGGTGGTGGTGGTGAGTCAGAGGGGACGTGTTGGTGGTGGTGGTGGTGGAGGCAGTGGAAGGTACGTTGTTAGTGACGATGATGATGATGATGATGGTGGTGGTGAGTCAGAGGAGACGTGGTGGTGGGGGCAGATGTGGTGGTAGTGAGGGGGCGCCACTTGACCGTATTAGGACAAGTTTGCTCCTTACGTGCCCGGCTGGATGAATAGATGGTGGGATAGACAGACAGACAGACAGACAGATGGATGGTTGGTTGGTTGGGTAGACAGACGTATGGTTTGTGTGGTTAGTTGAGTGGGTGGATGGTGAGATGGATGATTGGCTGGCAGATTGTTGGTTGAATGGATAAATTGATTGGTGGTTTAATTGAATGAGTAGATGAATATATAGTTGTTTTTTTTTTATTGGAGAGAGGTGAGTGAACTATACAGTATAGATGAGAGGTTGGATAGCTAAGAGGGTTGAAGGTAGCGGGCTGTCGGGTTACTTAGGACCACACATTTTGCATAATTATACACACTACAAAAACAACAACGGGCTATTTTTAGTAATGGTACTGAAGAATGTTGTCTATCTTTGGTTGAAACGGGAGGAGATAAGCTATACCGTATAAAGCACATCAATTTTATTTATAAGTGTATCCTCTAGTCGACTTTCAGAACACGTGGAAGGTGTAAAATTTGTAGACCGTGAGTGGTTTCGTCTTTCTATACATGTAACACTGTATTGTTTTTTTGAGGACGAGTTCAATACCGTAGTGAGTTGCATTCGAGGACGTGTTCAGTACCATAACGAGTTGTCTAGACGAGCAGCAGGGACAGTCTCGGAGCAGTGACAAAGTAGGTTATAGTCCTGCTGGTGGCTATTCCCACTCCGTGACGTGAGAGCAGGCACGTATACATACATACATACATACAGCAGGTGAAGGCAGCCAGGTAGGTAGGTGCAGTTGCCAGCCACTCGGTTTATTCCTTGTGTACAGTTCTTGCCACAGTTATTTGGGCATTACAAACATGATTCATTTTGGAACACAGCGTGACGTGAGGGAAGGGTTCGGTCAGATTTCGGTCAGTCCCTTCATCCGCTTTCTATCACCGGTTAGCCAACCTCACATACCCTTTCAAAGTAGACTAGAAGGCCTTGATTTTTTTATCTTTTCTTAGTCTAGCCAAGCCTCTCCTTCTCACTCCATCCACCTTTCCACACTAACGGGGATACGATGACATGACTAGTATCACGTCGGGATTAGAGTGACATAAATTAATGATATATATTCATCTCTCCTGCTTCACCGTAAACCCCGATTTCCACAGATTTCTAAAGGTTCTATTGTCTGTTTATGACACTGTTGATGGTGAACTGGAGGGCCATTGATTCCACCACACAATGCTACAAAACAGATCCCCTAGTCATATACTGAAGTACTGTACTAGTTTTTTTTACTTGGCTTCATTAGAGGAATGTGGTAATAATCCTCCTGGGCTCCCATTTATGACCACCATCAGCCGCGTGACCTCACCTGAAGAGAGTTATGGAAATTATAGGTATAATGATTCATATCCCCACAAAAATATACAAGTTTAACGTTGAGCAACATAATATAACGAGGTTGTTGGCAGTCTGTCAGTCAGTCAGTTCCTGTGACTAAAAGGGAGTAACTGTTGGACACTCAAGGGATCCTCTCAATAGCTGTTAGGTAAAGTAAAAAATCAAGATCAGGTGAGAGCTGACGAGAGAGAAAGAGAGAGAGAGAACCCTACTTGTCCTTCGTTACGTAACTCTTCTGGGGTTCTTTCTTACTTCCCTCGCCCCACTCTCCCCCTTCCTTTCCCCAGCTCCTCTTACCTGCCTCTCCACGCTCTCCCTCCCAGTCTGCACCTCCTCTAGTTGCGTAAATTGGCAGATGGTGATGTAATGATACTATAAATTGTATTAATGACGCGATGCAAACTATAATTGGTGTTGTGGTGGTCTTACCTTCTCTATCTATACTATTTTATTTCATTAAAGGATACCGGTACCGTAGCCTCCTTGCCGGTAACTCCATAAGGCATAAGGTTTATATGTTGGTACAATTTGCAAAACTTTATTAGCTTTGAAAGAAACTGAAAATATCGGTGTTGTCTGTTGTATTTCTGTAGGTTTTGCATAGTGTTATCTGTGTGCTGTTGTTTTGGTACCTACCATTAATCTTCATCATCTATTGTCGTTTTAATATGTGACTACTGTGGTATATTTATGATCTTTTCCACGACAAGCAGTTCGAAGGAGAATTTATTTTAAGTGTTGCTTACATGGGCTGCTGAGCGGAGGTGTTATTGCCTTATACTGAACGTGAATACTGTTGTTTAGTCCGTGTTGCAATGAAAATGAAAGAAACAAACAAACGAAGGTAATCCCCGTGTATGCAATATGTTATAGTGAATAAATATTGTACTGATCTGAGTTGTTGGTTGTGGGTGTCAGTGTGGGAGTGGCTGGCCAAGCTAGGTAGACTAGTCAGTGTGGGTTGCGGGCATCAGCTTGCAACACTGCGGCCACGTTGGTATGCCAAATATGTTGAGCACCCGGAGTTCACCCCTCCTTCTCTACCCCCTCCACACACACACACACACACACACACACACACACATTCCCTCTCCCTGCCACTCCTTCCGCGTCCTCCCTCCTACCTCTCTCTCAGTGCTCAGATCTCCACTAACCCTTCTGTTACTCCTTAAACCTCTCTCTCTCTCTCTCTCTCTCTCTCTCTCTCTCTCTCTCTCTCTCTCTGACTTCTTCCATAACAGTTCCCCTTTACATACCATTCTTACATCTTATCTCTGCTCAGCCCTCCCTCCACCCTTCTGTCACTTCCTCCATCCACCCAATTCCCCCCTCCCCTCTATGACGCCTTCCTGCCCCCAGCATCTTCATGGCACTTCCTCTGCCCTTCCAAAGTTAGACCAGACTGTCCTTTCCGGCTCCATGCCACTCCCTCAGCCCCGTCTTAGTCTCCATCCCCTGTACCCCTACCATAAGCATGTCCGTTCTCTCTCTCTCTCTCTCTCTCTCTCTCTCTCTCTCTCTCTCTCTCTCTCTCTCTCTCACACACTCTGCCAAACCCGGTCAGACAGTCTCCCAGTGGCCTTTCTTTCACCTGCCTTCTGTCGTCAAGCAGTTTCACTCTGTCTTACGGCCGCTTACACTCTAATGAATTTACGGTACCTTGTTGGCATATTTAGAGAGAAAGGGACAAACTCGTCACCATTTGTGTAATGTTGAACCATGGGAAGTGTGGGAGGAGGGGTCAGTGATTACGGGATGTGGTGGATGACGAGTGCGGAATGCTGTTGTTGTGTATGCAGCAGTGACGTGGGCATATTTGTGGTAATACTTAGGCTATAGTGGGTGTTGTCATTGTTACATTTATAATATATATACTGTATAGTGATGATAATATTACTGGACATTATTTGTAGAAGTAATAGTAAGAAAACCACTAATAGCACATTTAGTTTGAGATTCATTGACAGGTTAATTAAAGGTTCGGTCCCAATGTGATACAGTATGATGTGATCATACATGCACCCAAAGACGCTTGGTATAAATAGATATCATGGTGGGATTGCAACTAGGTGATTCCGGATTCTATGTGTTACTGTTTGAACATCCCATCAAAATACTCGCGCCATAGTGGGTAGGTATTCTTGGCTTGTCGACTTTCCCGCCATTTCTCCTCTACTCAAGCAATCCTTTCATTTCTTCCCGCCACTTTACCGGTATCGTACCTAGTCGTGAACTGCAAGAAGCTACTATTTTTCTGGAGGATATGTCGGCTCATTAATCACGATATTTATATTGTGTTTCTTGGAGGAAATGTCAATCAACTGATACAAATGACACCTGTGTACCCCTCCCACCCCTACCTAACCCACCAGTAAGCCCAGTTTAAGAGCGAGATGGGACCGTATCCAGTGTTTGGTTTGCCTGTGCATGATAAAAACAAAGCTCACTGGTTGGCAAGAGTGAGACACCGTAGCCAGGCTGAATGCAGATCAATATTTTCCCCTGTCTGAAATACTGGGTCCTTGACTCGGGGCCACGCCAGCGAAATGTTTTCAGATAGATTTAGTGTTCCTTTTGTTATGACGTAGATTGTGAAATGGCGAAAAAGTTAGTGTAAAATATTGTAAATCATCAATAAAACAGTAGATACGTATCAGGTGGATGTATGTGTCTGAGAATGCGTACAGATAAAGCAGACGGTTGCATTAATCAATGTTGTATTTGATTAGATAACCGCGTTTGAGAATAAGAGGGAAAAAGTATGTTGAACAGGTGATGAAACTCAGGCTATCTGTCAATTTGGTTGATTATTATTATACCCGTGCCCTCTTTTCTCCTACGGTTCTCCTAGGGGTACATGTTTTGAGGCAGACCTGTTGTGATGAAGAGCTACACGTAATTAGATGCGGTGGGAGGGAGAGACTATATAGCAGGGGTTGAAGGGATTCGAATTACAACAGGGAAGAGATTGGGAATGGTGAACTTAAAATTTGATTCCCACCTCACCCTTGTATAATTATGCTTGTATTACATTGTATATTATGTATGGTTGTATGTTTTATATGTAACTACAGGATAGCTAGCTGGCTTTAACGAAGTGATTTTAGGGAAGCAAATGGAATAAGTAAATTAAAGTTAAAGACTGAAAAAGGAAAGGATTGAGGAGGAGAAGAAAGAAGGAGGGAAGTAGAGGAAGGGAAGGGGTGAGTGCGAGTAGAAAGGAGGTAAGGAACGTCAAGAAGTAGATGTAGGGAGGAAGGGGTAGGTAGGTCTTGGGTTAGGTTATGATGGGAAGGCAAGCTTGGAAGAGAGAGGGAGGGAGGGAGGGCGAGTGAGAGAGAGAGAGAGAGACGGTTGGTGGTAGTGGTGGCAGGCAGGCTATCTGGGGGTCGTTGAGTACACCAGCACTTGATTCTTTCCTACATAACGAACTCGCTCACTCTTTGCTTTTTTCCTCCCTTTTCTCATTTATTTTCTCACTCTTCCCTTCTTTCCTTCCTTTTCTCATTTATTTTCTCACTCTTCCCTTCTTTCCTTCCTTTTCTCATTTATTTTCTCACCCTTCCCTTCTTTACTCCCCTTTCATTTATTTTCTCCACTCTTCCTTTTCCTTCCTTTTCTCATTTATTTTCTCCATTCTTCCCTTCTTTCCTCCCTTTTCTCGTTTATTTTCTTCTCACTCTTTCCTTCCCTTCCATCTATACTCATATCCTACTTCTCTTTGAATTAATTTATGCATAACTCGCCTATTTCACGAGTTACCTACTTCTTTTGTGGCAATTTTTGTTATATATTTTTCGTTTAGCTCTCCATCCCTAAATCTATTCTCCCTCTCTCCTCTACTACGTTTAATTTCCTCTTACGCTTGTGATATTTGTCAATTAGTTTCCTAGTGCCATATCTTTCTATCCAGCACTTAAATTACCCGCTCCATCTTCGTTGGAACCAAGTCGCTCTCTCCCCTTCCCGCCTTTTTTTCCTCTCGTCCCTTGCTACTGTTTAAAAATGTCCCCTCTTGTACAGTACCTCCCCTATTCTCCCCTCCTATTTCCTCTTACTCCGTGCGATCCCCTTCAGACTTCCCCCTTCGCCATTCGTTATCCGACCCTACGTGTATTTTACTATTTTTTTGTTATATATTTCTCACCAGTTCTTCCTTCCCCTTCATCTCCTTCCCCTTCCTCTCCTCTCATCTCGTCACCGTTTCTCCTCAGCTTCTCTCTTTCCTTTCAGATTTGTTTAGTTTTCTCGCTCTTCCCTCGTCATTTTACCCAGTAACCGGGGCGAGTAGGCCTACTTGGTTAGGCTTAATAAAAAAAGGGATGGGGGGAAGGGAGAGAGAAAGCGAGGGTCCAGACTCACTCCCTCCCTCCCTCCCTTTAACTGTCCGGAGTCTGACCTTGGACTTGACTGCGTTGGAAGAGAGAGAGAAATTGTACACTACACTGTACAGTATAGCTCACTATTTTATATTACCAGACATTTTGTAGTAAGTGACGATATGTATATATGTATGAATGACAGTTGTACATACGCATTTTAAACTTAAACAAGAATGACGCAATAATAAAACTATTTTTTCTTGAGTTCCTAATTTAGAAATGTCGAGAGTATTTTATTTTAAAGAATGGGGGGTCGGGGGGAAATACCGAGAACAAGTTATAGTGTAAAATGTTGCCATCGTTCACAATAGAGAGGAAAAAAAGTGGTTACTGCGTTGCCGTTGCATTCGTCTGGGCGGGATTTCGTAACTCTTAGTCACCGGGTTTCATATGGCTTCCTCTCCCTCCTCTCACTTCCCCTTCTCTCACCCCTTCCGCCCCCCTCACAGTGATAGTGCTTGGTAGTGTTGCACGTTTCCTATGCAACCGTTAGTTCTTCATCCCGCCCGTTATTGAGACCAGTTTCTACGTGGTGGTGTTTTCGTTCGTTTTCCTGCCCCTCCCTTCCCCTTCCCTTTGCCCTGCCTTGCTTCCCTTGGCTCGGCAACAACACTGAACTCGCTAAGCTGTCTCACATGGCCTTACTGATGCTTGGCTACCTTCTACACTAACAACAACAACAACACTCTTACTACTACACTATAACTACCAACACCACACTACTAGTACTACTTTGGAAGGCCGTATGGAAGATATTCACGTGCAATGTCATGGCAACATGTATGTGGACTGCATGTACTACAGTAAACTGTTTATGGTGGTAATTTTCAACTCTCTTTTCCTCTCCTGGGTCCTGATAATCATTGCTATCTCGCTCTTATATTGACACGTCTTTTTTAATGTGTGAGACGTGTGCGAATATGATACATGGAGAATATACACAAATACAGCTGACAATTTTCGAGTGCAAAATTCACAGCTTGGTGTGTATTCAAGACCTAAATATCATTGTGTGTGTAGGCTAAGTAAGTTTTGGGAAGTATTCCATACAAAAAGTAGTGGGAAAACTTTGGACATTTGCCCACATTAGGACACAATTATGTTTACATCATACTATCTTTACGTAACCTACCTTCAGGTTTTTCGTATGTTATGAATAAATACGGGTTGTGGTGTTACTGCTGACACTTCCTGTGGGGAGGGGAGGGGAGATGAGGGAGAGGGGCAGTCTGGGTCACGTGCCTTTGTTGTTGTTCATCAGCTGATTGTGGTCGGCTGTCTCACCACGCCACGCCCACTTATAATCTATGGTGCACTCTTAAAACGTGGTGAAAGTTGAACTCATAACTTCATGGTCTAAATTTAATGGCATCGTTCCCCAGGGTGTTGGGGCCTGTACTAAAGGTAAATAAAGATCTGGGTGGGGGGGGGGGGTGCACCGAATCATTTAAAAATACATTATCTCGGCTTTCTTGTTATATGTATATTAGATAAAGTTACGCCAATTTATTTTTAACATAACTGGCTATATGTTGATAGATATATGTTCAAATTATTTAAGGGTATCATTTGGAAGTGCATTTTATACAAGTTAATAAACCAGCTTTCCGTTATACGCGTTTCTTTGCTAAAAAAACAAAACTAAACTAGAGTTACGTTTCATTTATAATCATGTTCGTTTCATTTTTAATCAAGGTTGTTTTCTTTCCTTTGCAGACTTGGCGGTCGTCCCGTTTCCCCCAAGACAGCCATGGAGCAGGAGAAGAGAATCAGGAGAGAGATCGCCAACAGCAACGAGAGGCGCCGCATGCAGAGTATCAACGCAGGATTCGCCTCACTCAAAACACTTCTACCCCATCACGAGGGAGAGAAGCTTAGTAAGGTACGGTAGACGACGAACTGTGTGTGTCGATTCGTGTGCAGTAAAGCTTGATAGATGGGAGAACCTGTTTGTACTAAATTGAAGGGCTACTGAATACTCCAAACTATCCCACGAGAATTATCAAATAAATATTCCCAAACGGGGATCTGTTTTGTTACCTACTGTAGTTTGCAGGATTCAGTAGCTACAACTTCAAATTACCTACGTCTCCGTATAATATTATTAGTCATGTTTGGGGTATATGGGATGTATTATAGGTGATACGTTAATTAAATAAGTGTAAAGTGAAGCGTAAGGGTAACTCAGGTGTGGGGATGTATGGTGGGATTAGGATTTACTGTAAGGTATGCATGAGGAGAGAGAGAGAGAGAAGGAGGAAAGAAGGGAGGGAGCTAGATGGAATGAAGTGTCAGCGCTGAGTAAGATACCAATAACCCTGAGTAAAGCGTAAACAACTCATTGTAGTAGCATCATACACACACACACTCACTCACTCACTCACATCCTTTCCCTCTCCTATCTCTTTCGTAGTAAGACCAAGATAGACAACTTGAGTAATACGTAAACATCCAGAAAACAACAGTAGTTACGTCAATCATCTTTATAATGTCAAATTTTTGCTCTTCGTTGCTTAACTTCCTTTAAAATTTGTCTGTTAACTGAGAAGATATCAAGAAAGTACGGTTGATATTTTTTTTTTCCTATATTGAGAAAGGGTAGGACTAAAGGAAGGCAAGAATCCCACTTGTTTTGAAATACAAATAGAGTACTAAAATCATATCTGGTTTGATAGTGACGAGTTAAGAAAGGTCTGTACAAGATTGGATACTGAATGTTATGAGCTGCTGTTTGCTAGAAGGAATACTGTTGTAGTAAAGAGAGCTGAAGAGTTTTTAGTTAGTCAGTGTCAGTCGCTATACAGATTAGACTTTATTTTTCTATAATAGATCGTATTTCTATTTAGACAGACCTAATCAATGAGCCAAAATTAATGACTGGCGAAGATAGGCATAGTATATATAAGGACCCAATGAATGAGAAGTTGCTGTAAATAATCACAAACCCGCTGGCAAATGTCTCGTCCGATATGCGGTGTAATAAGTGTTTGAGAACCCCTACTCGAACGAAAATTTCAAATATAGAGACGTGAACAGAAAGGAGGGATGGATGGATGGAGGCCTGGCGTAGTCGGTCCAGTGGTAGCCTAATGTCTCGTAAATGTGGCACCAATGTGTTTGTTTACATTGTGCCTTGGTAAAAGTGGCAATAGTGTGTGTGTTTACATTGTACATTTCCGTGTGAATGAACTGAAGAAACCAAATCCTGTTCATTCACACCTTAAACATTCATTAACGAACAGTGAGTGAGTGACAAAGAAACAACAACACCATTATAGCTTTTAAGTTGTTTGCGTTGCGACATAATTTGAAGGAATCCATCCATCAATAACCTTCCAGACGCCGACATCAACAACAGGCCCTGAAGCAAACATAACCTGTAATTCTTGACACACACACACACACACACCGGTTACAAATGAGGTGTGTGTGTGTCGCAGTTGCTTCCGTCCCATGTGACCTTACATTCAGAGTCATTCATCCTTATCTCCGTTATCTCCACCCGGCCTCTTAGCCTCCCAGCTGTTCCCCTCCTACTCTTTCCACTTCTCATTAACTCCACGGTTTGGCCATTTTCATTACGTCCTTTAGGCGTATATATCACGACGCATTTGGATGTACTGTACTGTATTGTTAACTGGTTTACAGTTGAAAATTTACACTGGACTATCATTTAGTATTCACGGTCACCTCCCAATCTTTCTTCCCACTCAGCAAAGAAAAGTCATATTATAACTGACCTTTTCGTTTGACAGTTTCATGTGAAGGTTAAAAATATTCAACATATCTTTCGGTTATTATATAAGCTTTAAATGCATACTGAAGCCACGTATTTTTTATTCTTAACAAACACGCGAACGAAAGCTCAGCCCTCATCAGTAGTAAACAACATAAGAAATTGTACAAAAAGTTATAATGGTGCTTTAACTGAACGTGGATGGGCCAGAAATTCAGATTCGTCATTGTTCATAGAATTGCACATTAATCTCACTCTGGTTCAATATTTGTAAACCTCAAAGCACTCACCACACCATCAATGAACACCAGTTTGCTCCTGTATTAGTAAACAAGTTCACTGAGCCCTTGCATTAATAAGCCTTGGTGTAAGCTAAACAATTCGTAGAAAGTCTGCATTACTGTTAAACGTATGGTAACAGTTATAAATTTCTACACCAAACTATATTTCTTGTCTGAAAGCACCACTACTAAACTCTGTAAGTTAAAAGCCGTATCAATCAAGCCATGGCCAACTGCCCATTTTTTTTTTACTAATGATGGAGAGGGACTACTTAAATTGTGGACACTAACTAGATACTGTCGAAATTTTATCTTATTAGAATATTCTTAGATTAGCTGTATGCTGATTAAAATGTGTACACGAAACCCCCCGTTGTCTTGGGTTTGATATAAACTTTCACGTTCCCTCCAGCCCTCTCACCAGGCTCATCCATCTAGCCCTAAGAAATTTCACCTTTAACGAGACTCTCTAAGGCCTCTCCTCTTCTTATCCTCCCTCCCCCCGTCCCTTCTTAACACACAAGGGGCACTGGGTTCGTGAATACGCCGGACTGGTATCCTCCTCAGCCCTGTGAATGAAAAACAAATGCGTGCGTTTAGTCACTTGAGAGACGGCCTCGAGAACGGCTTGGATCACTGAGATTGTCCTGTGTCATGAAATTATTTGGTGTTGGCTTTAATACCTTGTCTGAAACGCGAGATATTTGTTCTTTAGTTAAATGGATGTTATTATTTAACTTTGGATATAATCTGTGCATATCTCGTACAAGAAAAGAATATACTGTTGTGTAGAGAAATGTGTTTGTAGTTGAGTTGTGATATCAGTACCAGCTTTCATCGTTAATGGTAGACAGAAGACCTACCTACTTGTGACTATCGAACCAGTAATTTTAATCTTGTGAATAAACTCATGCTTGCTCCTCAGAATCTCGCTTGACAGTCGTCTCAGAGAACAGCTTAATCTTGACGTATGTCAAAAATTTTGTGAGATAATAATAATTAATAGGTGTCGAATGAGTCGGCATAATGTTCCAGTAACTTAATAATGACTATGTATTAAAATGTATATGGTTCCTACTTGAATGTTAGTAATTCATGGCCCTATCTTTGTAAACATTACTCTCAGAAATGCATGCATTTCATTACGAGTTAAGTTGGTTAGAAATAAAAAAGATAAACTTTGGAGGTGTTACGAGACCAGACAGCTGCAGTATTTGGAGTGGAATATGATTTTCATCAGCTCTTATGGTGCTCTAATATTAATTATAGAACGTAGGTAGTTACGGTATTTAAATCACGCTCAATGGTACAGTACATAATGAAGTAGAGTCATTAGTAAATGAATATATCACCGGCAGTATACAGAAAGAGCATAATTATGACCAAGGGGAAATCAATATTTTTCTGACTTTCAGTAGGCTACTGGGCTGGCTACTCCGCACAGTTCGGAATAACTCGCGTACAGGTTTCTATGCAGTTAAATAAGTTAAACCAGGCCGTAAAGTGAGACAGCCACATTCCTTCAGTGAACAGTGGAAATTTTGTTGTATCAGTCCTGTTGTATGTATGTTATGGTAATTAATATTTACGTTATTTTACACATCTTGCAGTACAATTATGAATGGACTGCCAGTAGAAACTGTTTGTAAAATAGATTGTGGAGTTCTTTTTGCTCCAGATGATTTTTATTTAATATAGTATTTTGGTTACGATATGAAATAGGGAATTGTACTGTATAAACGTGACAAGAAATCCCACCTGGACCAGGTGTGTGAAAATTCAGATGTCCGATGTGGTGTCAGTGGAAGTAAATAAAGAACGAAGGGAGGATGAAAGGACTGTTATTGTATTCCTGATTGTTCACGTTCATTCATCTGCTGGGTGAGGATGAGTGTGCGTGCCTGCCTGACCTTTAGTAGCGTGAGTGGGTATGGATCGTACTGTCGTTATTTATTCATTGTGACCTTTCGGGAATTCATTGTCTACTAGCCCTATTCAGCTTTCGAAACTCGGCACAAAACTGAATAGATAATCATGAAGCATGGATGATGATGTTCAATAACTTCCCGTATATTTCATCATATGCTCAATATCCGGTCTTGCAACATATTTTAGTTCTAACTTTCCCATGGAGGAAATGCAATGTACGCTTGCTATATTTTGATTAATAGGAAGCATTTGGGATATAGTTTAGACTGATAACTATTTTAAATTCCTGACTAATTTGCAAGAGTAGTGGTGTTGTATGACTGTACATAACCTTGCAGTGCACATCACCTAAGTGTCGTGTGTATGTATGTGTGTGTGTATGTATGTGAGTGTCATGAATGGTAGGGTGGTGAGCGTGGCGGGAAATATCAGCTGACTGGAGTAGGAGCGGCGGCGGTGGTGGTGGCGGTGGTTTTGGTGGCAGGCGACGCTGAGTTAAATCCGTTTTATGCTTTGGCTAGCTTATCGGCATGTATGGTTGTCTTTAGATTGTTTTGAGCAGCAGCCATTTGTGCATCCATGGTATATATTTATATTTCAAATGCAAATGTCAATAGTACATGCGTATATGTAAAAATGAGATGAGATACTAATAAACGGGGTTGTGGTAGCGAGACAGCTGATTCCGTTGCCAGGACGACCATCGACCGGGTGTAGCCTCGCCCCGCCCCCTCTGCTCACTGCCGCCCACATCATACTATCGTCCTGTATACGTCATTGCATAGTATTGTATGTTAGTTTCTCGGTACTAGTTTTATTCTGTAATATCAGAATAGTAATATATGTGTTAGAAAATGACATAGCAAAGCGAAGGCATCGTGAACGTTGTCCGTAAATGATGTAAGAAGCTACTCTCCCACGTGGCAAGACAGGGGCTGGGGTGAGGCTAGGAGGCGACCATGTGGCGCGCATTTCGGGGACCCCGCACACTCTCCTGCATTGTATAACGCTGGTTCTAGGTTGTTCATGTCTACCTTAGGAAGTAAACAAAAACATATGTCTTAGATGACGACATGCATTGTCCCTGTATAGTATACAAAGAAAGAAGACGTGCAAATAAAATTCCACAGATGTTTTCGGCTTCTGACGGGTCCAGCTCCCACGTGACGTACACAGCTGACTGCCACACCACCAACACACCGCCTGGGAAAATGGCGCGAAACCCGGGGCTTGTTTCATTACATAATGTTGCACTTTCATGTTAGGATTGAGTTATAGTGGAAACATTACATATATGTTTATCATTGTTCATCCGAAGTAAGATCTAGGAATATCTAATTGCCTAAAATAATAATGACGTTCGTTTGTTGTGTTTATCGAAGCCGGCCGGGTGACTTGTTGCTGGGTGTGGATAACCTTAGTGTAAACAGGGTATGATGTATAGATTGATGCTTAATGTGTAATTGTTTCCTATGTCGAACCTTATTGTAGTTGGCCTAGACGTTATATTTAGATCAATGTCAAGAGTATATTGTACTATGAACTAACATGCCGGTTATATGACAGCTAAAAAAGCAATGCCCTCAATAATACCGAAAATTGTCTTATGTTAATTCTGCACGGCGTGAAAGTTTGGGCCAGGAATGTATATTATTTGGTTGTGAGGAGAAACCTGTTGTGAATGTTTGGAATGTCGGGAAGATGGTCAGTTGGGATACTCAAGGTTGTGTGTGTGTGTCCAATTCATCATCCTGAAGAGTATCATGAATGTATCGTAAAATGGACAGATCACCGTCCAGAAAATTTCCTGGACCGTGTGACAGATTAAACTGGTGTTGTGTAGGCGTACTTTATAACGGACCACAGAGGGTTGGTTAACTGACCCTAAATTTGGTGGTATGTTAGGCATGTGCAGGGACTAGTCGACTCTTCCCTTCACAAAACAGGTTACAAGTGCAGGATAACACATTTTCCCTGTTGCTCCTGAAACTGTAAGCATAGAAAGCTACCCAGTTATCAGATGTAGTATAGAACAAAAATATCATACTCAAGATAGAAAAATCTTTACCGTACTTCATTGATATTACCACATGTACTACTACTACTACTACTACGGGTTGTTTACTACGAGGGTTCTTGATACCCTGAGCTCACCCCGGTTCACGTTACTAACCTTTACACCCCTCTTCCTGCCTCTCCCTTCTTAGCCCCTTTGTTCACCCCCCCCCCTCCCTACCCAGTGGGACCTTAATTGTGTGTGTGTGTGTGTGTGTGTGTTCTGAACTGGGGGTCCAGATAGGCCTAATCATTACACACTCCACACTCTTCGTGAATTGAAACTCATATTCTGTCTGCCTTCTCGAATCCTTTCCCCGTTCATTTAGTCCAACAGAGGAATAATTTGACCAATAATAGTCAAAACTTATTGCATTAGACGTGTCCTGACATGAGAATATCAAGATGTAGCTTAGATCCCTTTTTGTGGTAAGAAATACACTTCTCTGTTTTAATGAGTAGGTTTGATATAAGAATTGTTTCCCTTAATCACTTGATGACTAGTATTTTGATGAACTTAGTTGAAGGAGAAAGAAGGAATTGCAGTGATTGATTGATTAATATTAGGCACCGCAACAGAGGTCTTATAGCTTCCAGAAGAAGGTGATAGAGGTGAGACGTACAGGAGGAAGGAAATTGAAAGAAAAGAGGGACAGTTTAAGAAGTGATAAAGTATTGTCCACATCATGACAGGCAATATCCCCTTAAGGGGAGGAATTATAGTGAATCTGAGTGAAGGGGGAGAGGAAGGAAGGAATGGAAATTCTATGGGAGTGAGGATGGACGAATGAGGGTGGGAGTGAGGGTAAAGAAAGTGAGTATATGTAAGGGATGAAGGGGAAGGAATGACAGATGGATTAGGAGTGAGGATGGAAAGGGGGGGGAGGGGTTAGACGGGAAAGGTGGAGTGGCCGACGGCAACTGCTCCCTCTAGGGGCCTCATCCCCCCTCAATGTGAAGCTCGAGAGAAGGTTCCCCTCTTCCCATGTAGCTAGTTAAAACTCATACTCCGTACGTATACTCTGTCACCATATTTGCGCAGTTGCTATACAAATCCGTCCGTCATGTGCACGTGATACAAACAAGACAGGAAGCAGCTCACACAAAAACTCTCACATACTCGTTCGTACACCCTGTCACCCTCAACACAGCCAACCGCGCGGTGGTCTTGGCCCTCCCCTCCCATACCTCCTCCCCTTCTCCCTGCCTGCTCCCACCCCTCGCTTCCATGTCTTCCTCTTCCCCCTCCCTCAGCCGATCTAGTCTCCCCCATACCCCCATCCGCCTCCCTCCTTCTCTCCCGGCCACTACGGCGGCGGCTGCGTTTTCAAGGTCAGAAGTACGAGCGACGTCTGGCCTCCCCGCCTCGCTTGGTCCATCATGGTGTGTTGTGTCTCGCTTCAGCACTCCTTCTCAAACACACCATTCATTCACACTCCACATTCGCTTTTATCTTTATTGAGGTGTCTTTCCCATAGCAGTTACTCTGATTATTCGCATATCTGTTGAATTACACGGCGAATCAACTTGAAGTAGCTTGTTTGATAGTAGTTGTCGCGTTCAGTTTATATCTAATTTGTTATTTTGTTACACCTGGATATCCAGTTGTTAGGATACATGATGTGTATTCCAGGAACTTCTGTTGTTTGCCTTTTCAGCACTTAACTGTACACGATCACGTTACTTTAGAGATATTTGTCACGTTTTGCGATCCTCTCCCATGTTTTTCTGTTTTAGTTTATCTATAACTGCCCATGTAATAGTTCATGTACATAATTGGTAATTGTTTAGATGCATTTTTTCCTTTGGCGTCCATTATAAAAACTAGAGGTAAGACAGTAAGGATCTCAGGCAGTATAAATCTTGTACAGTACAGTGTTTTGATGCAGTACAGAATAATGTAATTTACTACTATGAGAGTATTACATTGACTATTGATGCAAACTTTCTTGTGTTTTGTTTTTATTACGCAGGTTTATTCGGTACTGATAGGTGGACTCAGGGTTGCCATGTTATTGGACGCAGAACATGCGTTTGTATGACTGAGTCTGGGGTGAGAGGGTCATAGAGGGTTGAAAGGTTAGTGTTGGGAGGTAGAGCAGTAAAGGGTAGAGCAGTGTGTGTGTGTGTGTGTCTGAAAAGTAGCAAAGAAGAGTAGAGTGAAGGCGTGGGAATGTATACAGAGGAGCAGGTACTGTGTGCGTGGGAAGAGGTAAAAAAGTATGTGGTATTTATTAGTGAAGGAAAAGTGTGCAAGAGGTACAAAGATTGGAATACTTGTTTGTAGACTATAGTTTGAGTAAGGTGTAAATCAGAATGGATTACAAAGGGATAGCTAAAGTTGATAATATAATTATGGCAGGAGAGGTAGAGACGAGAGAGTTAGTGTGCGTGAAAGGCTAAAGAAGGAAGTAAGACAAATATGTAATGTGGTGTGCAGAAAATAGAGAAGAGTTGGGTGGGTGGGTAGGTAGGAACAGTGAGTGGTGGCAGCGAGGGGTGTGGGAGAGGAAGAGCAGAGTGTGGGAGTTGGGGGGGGGGGTAACGTAGTGAGGGGAATCTTTTTTTTTTATACTTCTCACAAGGTCATTGTTACGCTGGCTGTGGGAAAAGAAACTGGTGGCATTGTCCCTTGGGAGTTGTTAATGTCTTCCTCTTTCTCTTCCTTCTTCTGTTGGTTCGTGTTACTTCTCAATTTTCTTTCCTCAATTGTGTTTATTTCGGCACAAATTCTCTCTCTCTCTCTCTCTCTCTCTCTCTCTCTCTCTCTCTCTCTCTCTCTCTCTCCTGCCCAGCTCGATCCCTCCCTCTCTCTCTATATCTCTCTCTCCTGCCCAGCTCGATCCCTCCTGATCTTTCCTTCCACCTCTTTTCACCCACTTTCTCAGTTATACCACCTCCTCTCTTGTCTATGTTGCCATCCAAGCACCATCTCTCCCTCGTTTGTTGCCATCCTCTCCAGCTGTTTTTCTCATCCCTTTCAGTACTCCCGCCCTTCCCCTCCCCTCCCCTCCATACCATCTGTTGTCGACAATCCTCACGCCTTCCCCTTCCCTGTCGGTCCCCTAATTATGGTCTTTACAGTCATGGACGTGATTTTTTTTTTCTAGTTACCAATCTGCTTCTTTTTATTCGATTAAAGATAGTATTTTCTTATGATAACAAATACACAATGAAATGCAGTTCTATGCACCATCACTATAACATTTTTATTTTATTTTTTGTAGTAAAATGTGTACGTTTTAAATCCATCTGTAAATAAAGTTACATCACTGCCATTTAATTTAGGTGATAAGATTGGCAGGTCGGTCACTGTTATTTCCTTTACAATTATCGTGCGTACATCCGTTACTGGAGCCACTTCTATAGTAATTATTGTTTTTTTTTTATGCTGTGTATCGTTAAAGAGCCACAGTGTATTCAGGCAGTACCGTTTCTTATGTGCCTCTCTGCCTGTGGGAGGGTATGACCTGCGAAGATGATGTGGGCACTTCAGACTAGAGCCAATCCCTATTTCTTGTCAACTGTTACTATTTTCCTTCGTGCTAGCAGTCCCTCCTCATTGTCTCCTTTTCCCGTCTGTTTTTTTTTTTTCCCCTCCCGTTTACGGACTTATCTGCCTTATTACTCAAACTGCTCAGTATTTTTTTTTTTGTCAGATAATTCTCATGTGTACTATATACTGTATATTTCTGTTTGAACACAAGTATATTTATATAGAGTGTAACACATTACTATGATGGACGAAACATTATAATTATAATTTTACGAGTACAGTACTAGTATCAGGAAGCTAAGGTCATATGGTACTTTTCACTACCAATAATACTAGTAGGTCCATGTCGTTGTGTCGTATGTGTGGATGAAACCTGTGGGTGTGAGTTTGCAAGAGCTCGGTTGGGAACAGTACCTTTAAAATCATAGCGTCAGTGGGCTGGAGGACGGAGGGGGAGAGTGGGGTATGGTAGAGGGGGTCAAAGGTCAGGGGTTACTGCACGTCTATATGTGACCAGTGAGATTAAAAATTCAAGCCATCATAACTGTGGGCGATGAGACTACTGTTGTAGGTAGATGCTATATTAGTACCCTTAGGATATAACGAGGGGATGTGGAAAGGGGACTAAGAAATATTATAATCCTGCCAACACTGACATATGCGTCAGAGACATGGACATGGAATAGGGCTCATCAGTCTACAATAGGTGTAGTGGAAATGAGTTACTTGAGAGGAGCATGTGGACTGACCAGGTGGGATGGAGAAAGTAATGAGAGTGTGTATGAGAGATGTGGTATGAGTGAGAAACAATTGGCATTGAGTATGGGGTGGTGGAGAGGGTGAAGCGTAATACATTGAGGTGGTTTGGACATGTGGAGAGAATTCAAGGTAAAGAGTTTGTAAAGAAGGTGTATGGAAGTGTAATTGTGGGACCTGGTGTGAGAGGTAGACCTCCAGTTAGATGGCAGAACAGAGTGGAAGAGTATGTAAGGAAGAGAAACTTGAGGGCCAGAGTAGGGTTTAACCAAGTAAGGAGGGAGTGTTGTAACAGGGAAAACTGGAGACACTTCTGCTGTAGCCACTCCCTTGGGGGGAGTACCCAGAGGGAACGAGGCGTCAGAGCTATAGAACAGGATGTAACAACTATACGTACTGTACTTTATGTATTATATATGGAAGCTTAGGCTACCGATTAGGGAAAGAAAATTAAAGTGTTTTTGAGCCATTGGTGAGAGTATAACCGAAAAAAACTAAATAGGAAGAAGAGAGTTTAAACATTACAATTCATAATTTTTAACACCAATGGCAGATGAAGTGGTGGTACCACATACCATTCAATGTTTTATGTGTATTGACCTACTGTCATAACCATAAAACAAAAGGTAAAGACTTTAAGCAGTTAGTGTCCAGGAAGCATTACTTTCGTCATGCAAATACTTGAAAATAAATACAAATCACTTCAGAAAATGTAACTACTGTAACATTTCTGATGATTTGCTCATCACTTCTCTTCCGTATAACGCTGGTGTGCCGTCTACTTCACTGATTCAGAATTTCTTAAGACTTAAGACATCCTATCATACTCAATTATTTGCATAGATCTGCACCATTTTCATGGTCTTCAATCAACCTATCACTTCATGTTCCGTAAATCAGAAATATACTGTACATACAACATTCATTACTTAACCAATAATAACCCTAGCAGAGTGTAATATTAACATCGTGAATCTAACTGATCCTCTCCCTTCAACAGGCTGCCATTCTACAGCAGACAGCAGAGTATATCTACCAGCTGGAGCAAGAAAAGACCCGCCTCTTGTCACAGAACTGCCAGCTTAAACGTCTCCTCAACCAACATCAACACCATGCTGATGCTGAAGGTACATATAGGGAAACTCAGGATGGTATTATTAATTCTTCATTGAAAAAGTTCTTCGTTGCTCAATTCATATTGTAAAATAATAAGAATAGAGTAACAAAGAAAACTTTTCCTTGTTACTCTATTCTTATTATTTTTGACTGATCAAATATTTTGAAATTGATTATCTGATTTTTATTAAACAAACAGAATACTGTATAGAGCCAAGAAGCCTCTGAGTTCTCAGTGTTATAGAAGAAACACATTGACACAACATACCCAGGATGCAAATATTAAATTAGAAGATAAGGGTTGTACAATATAATTCAGTGAACTGGTACATTATGGAATCATTATACTGTAGTGTAAATGGGACCAGATCTTACACAGTTTCAAAATATCATTCACTGTTCTACACTAGTATGTCTTTCTTTGGTTTATACTCACATTTTACAGAGTTGATTCCTGAAACTGAATATGATCAATTTCATTGATTTAACCTTATTAAATTCATTGTTATTTATTAACTATATATCTTACAGGTAGTCCAACAGGAGGAGAGAGCCCCTGTGATGATGGAGGAAGTAGTGGGGGTGAGGCAGGTGGAACACAGGTGGAAGGAAGTGGGAATGCCGTGGAGGAGGAACTGAGGAGAGAGATGATTGAGCTGCGAGTGCAATTGGATCGTGAGCGACGCCACCGCATGTCTTTGGAGGAGCATGCACGGACACTTGATACTCACCAATCATTCCCACAGGAACGGGTCAAAGACATCTCACACACGGTTAGTCTCACACACCTGCCCTGGTTACCTTGGAGCATAAAGTTACCCCATTTGTTTGCTAGAAAAAGTGGTACAGTATATGCCTACATAGTAGTCAGCATCACAATCCATATACAGTAATGAAAAATGTCCATGATTTGTATCAGAGAGGTTCGTACCAGTGTAAAAAATAGTTTTTTTTTTAATGATGTACTGTTCATCTGTTCATAGTCATTTTACTGCCCGATGTATTAAGTTGTGCATCAAGTATAATTTTTTTTAGTAGAATGTTGTTTTTATGCAGGTTTGTAAACAGTAGTCTTTGATTTTAAGCAAGTTATTTGCTCCACAGAAGCCAGAAGTAAGAGAACCCAAGATGGAATCTGTGGTAGTCCCTGGACAGGTGACGAGTGTGGTAGAGGTAACTACTACCCCACGTACCACAACACAGCCCACTCAGATCAAGACAGAACCTCATAGCCCTCCCCCAATAATCCTTCATCAACACCCTCACCCTCAACCGCAGCCTCAGCACCAACCAGCACCTCCACTACCACCACCATTACCACCACAACAACAGCAGCAACAGCAGCAACAAAACCCAGCTGTAAGTTTTACCAAAATAGTCTTGCCTTTTTCTGTGATGCATTGCACCTGTCTAATATTATAAGTCTAATATTGTCATTTGGCCTCAGTTACCTTGTCACCGACAAACAAAACTTGATTCAGATTAACCTTTAGGATGGTTCCAAATATGGTGAGGAGTGTGAGTAGATCTCTTGGTATAGCTAATGGTTGTGAACTTGCATGGCAGGGTCTTGCAAGCACAGCCATCACCACCACTTCGGCTTCCCCGCTGGCCAATACAACCACCAGCACTGTGGGTCAGCTGCCACACCGCCACCACCAGGCAGCCACCATCCTCACTCGCCATACTCTCACTCCTAACCCACAAACCAACCCCATCCCTGCCACGGTGGTGTCGGGTAGCCCGGCAACAACCATCGTCACAGTTGTACCTTCTGCTAAGGTACTAGTGACTCCGGTTTAGTGTCGGGCAAAATGCGTAAGAACTTAAGAAACTGCAGAAGGCCTGTTGGCAGCTCTTGATTTATACCAATACACAGCTTGGTTGTCACTCTAAATAGATATTGTATTGTACCAGGAACTCAATTTGAGTATCTAGCAATTCAACAAACTAAAGTAGGTTCAGTGTTTCCCTCAAAACATACACTGAACAAATTCAATTGACTACAAGATTCCATTCGGTAAATTTAATCCACAGCAGAGTTCTTGATAATCTTCATAGGCTGGTACTTCTTGTAGTACCTAACTTTTGTAAAAATAAAACACAACTTCTTAAGCAATAGTTAGACTGATCTGATTGCTATTTCAGTGAGTGTATGAATTGATGTATATAAAAGTCTCTTTAGAATATGATATATATTTGGTGAGGAGCATTTGGTTTAAAATTCTCAGAATAATTTTATTGTTTTTTTTTTTTTTTTTTTTTTTGGGGGGGGGGGAGTGGATTTTATAAATTACTAGATTTGTACTTCTATGTTTTCTGTATTCAGACACAATTATCTTACATTTCCCTACATTACTCTTTTAACTTCCTACTTTCACACACCCTGACTAAATTTGTGACCACTCACTGAAGTTTTATATTTCCTGCCAACAGGATGCGTCATCTACACACAAGCATTTTAAAATCTTTCACACTTCCAGTTCCCTCCTACCTCTTATACACATTGATCCTACCTTACATTCTGTAATCCATGGAAGTATTAAACAGCCAGGGTGACATGACACAACCTCATTATAATTTAACTGAGTACTGTATTGGGTCTAGGTGTTGTGAGTCGATTCTGAGAGTGAGAGTGACCAAAGCTGTGTAGGAGAGGGAAGGCTAGAGTTGGGATTAAAATTTTAGTGGGTGTTAGTGAATGGGTTTAGATATTAGAGAGGTGACATCATATACTAGAGGCCATTTGACATAGCTGCCTTTGCTGTCAGACATGAAGTGTCTGTTGAAGTGATTTCGGAAATGTTTGGGAATTGAAATTTTCAGAGCTATGATAGTGATAAATTAAACTATATTTAATTTGTTTTCATTGCATCTGAATAGTAGAGAATTTGATTGCCATATTGTACTCAGGAGTCGAAAGAAAACATAGCACTATAGATCTTATGCCTTTCTTCATACAGTAATTCATGTAACTCTTGGTAGTATGCAAGAATAACCATACGATACATAGTCAAGGATAAAAGTGATATACTGTGCTTAAATTTATTGCATTTTCAGTGTAAAGGTCACTTGTCATATCTTGTGAAGGAAAAGTTTAAACCGAATCAAATATTTTATGTAAATTACAGGGAGGAGTTGATGCCTTGCCTTCTGTGTTTGAGGCACTGACTGCAACTGGTCGTTTTGGTGCCAAGGTAGAGGTGGAACCAGCTCCCCGAGTCCCATCCCCAGAGAGCACCATAGAGTATGTCGACGAACACAAAAACCATACGTAAGTTCTATTTTATCCACCTCAGCTATAAATTAATGTAAAGGGTAACAATCAAGACCTTTCTCCAGTTCTCGGGTACATCTCCAGTCTCCCGAGCCAGCTGTGATATCATTCTCAACCATTCCAGAGCATAGTCTCCACAGTACTTTATCGTCCCTGCAGTCAATTCATCCCACTCCTGCACAGAGATATCTACATTAATTTTAGATATTGCCTTCTGGACTCCTCCATAACCAATTATATTGGTTAACCACATTCCCTCCTCGACCCTTCATGAATTCCTCAGATTAATTTTTTGTTTGTTATATTTTTTGCATTTACTGGGCTGCAGTATTTTCATGGTGATTCTAAGTACTGTAGTGGTCAAAAGCATAGTATATAGTACTGTACAATATAAATATGAAGACTCAGTATGGTGCTAAGACACATCTGGTACAGTAAAATGGGTGTTGATTTATTGTGTTACATTTTGCCTTTAATGTATTGGTGGGAGTGATATGTATAAGTTGTAATTTTAGTTACTTTGTAAATTTGTTAAAATTAATTATTTCAGTATTTACTTATCGATACATTCTGTTCCCCCAGCAGTGTGTACATTGTCAACTCGACCAACGCTGCATGCCAAAAGTCACTCGACACCATCTGTGAGGCAATCAGACATTTGGAGGGCGACCACATGTTCCAGTCCGAGGAACAGCACCCACGCATTGAAGAAGAGATCATTACTGAGGAAACCCTGACAATTGAGGATCATACGGGAGAGCACGTGACTCTGAGGGGGGATCAAGTTACCCTTGGAGGGGCACAAGTGACTCTGGCAGGTGGAGAAGAGGAGCCCATCACCTTACACATGGTTGGAGAACCTCAAGAGGTACCCCTCGAGTTGACTACAACATCAAGGCCAGGCCCTCAACCTACCCTTAGTGTGTCTCGTCTCCCACACCACCCTACCACCATCAGCCTCAGCGCCACCAGTAGGCTGCACCCAACTCCCCTTACCACCCCTGTCCGCTTGCCTCAGCCTTCCCCTAGCCATACACCCAGCAGCTTGGAGGTTGGCCATTCCGGAGGGGCGGTCTGTAGCATCTCCACCTCAACCTCCCTAGCCACCTCCACCCTTCTTCAGCCCACTAGACCTGGAGTTATCGTGGTGAAGCATCCGTAAAATATAGCCTACTTACCCGAGGCCTGGTGCAGTGGGTTGACTGTGTTAATATGTTAAGGAAAAGTAATTTAAGTTACCACCAACCACAGGTCCCAGAGTTCTTGGATGATGTTTTATCTTGCCTATGGTTTTTGTGCTTGACTATGAATGACTGGCTAGAACACAGGTTTAGGAGCAATCAGTGTGGTGGACATGTTAGATCGATGCTCCCGGTTAGAGTCGGCAAATCTGTGAAAAGCCAAATTGTGTAAAACATGTACATACAGCGTATTTTGGTGTATAAAGTGTAGATTTTAAGTGACAAGGGGATCTGACAGGTTGCCTCAAGTTTGCCCTGGCAGAATCTCGCGTGTCATCAGCTTGGTTGCTATATTGCTTGGACGAACATGTTGCCACCTTTTATATGTAGTCTCTCTTTGGGCAGGGCTTTCAGTCTCAAAACCTGCTGGCCCCTCATTAAATAGGCATTCCTTGGTTGGCCCGGGTTGTGAGGGATGTAACAAGCTATAATGATTGTCCTGTGCTTCCTAATTTATTTACAGTATAATCTAGCAATCACTCCCAGTGCAGAAGACTTAGTGACATAAGGAAATTTCTTTTGGGTATTAGGCACAAAGAAACATTAAGCTTGTGAAAGTTGAAGCATGGGGTTACTGGTAGTATAGTTGGCAGGTGTGATTATGTGTAAAAAAAAAAACCTGGTACCAGTATAATTATGCAAAAGGTAGGTACCATTTGTATAATGATTCACAGAAAATAGAATTAACCAGCTTGGGGTACAGTAAGGAGTATTGAGTAAAAGTAGGTTATTCTAAACAAGCTTTCTGGAAATAATGCAGCTATCTTCATGGGTGAAGGATTGCTGATTCAACTATAGTCTGATAATATTTCACAACAGTCCAAGCTCAACTCATGGTAAGAAATCTCCACACTCCCACTGACTTTACCCTGTGAGTCATTGCTATCTATCTATATCTATAGCTCTGACGTCTTGCTCCCTCCGGGAACTTCCCTCATGGGAGTGGCCACAGCGGAAGAGTCTCCAGTTATCCCTGGTTCAGCACTCCCTTACTTGGTCAAGCCCTCCTCTTCCACTCATGTTTCTCCCTCGTGTACTCTTCCACCCTGTTCTCCCATCTGCCAAATTAAATTGTTTGGCAGTAATTAGAATAAAAATATAAATGTCCTAATGTTATAGTTGGGTGTGGAGTGAATTATATCATTGTGAGTTGGCCGATAATTGCAAGGAAAACTAAATTTAACCCAAAGGAAATTACATCAAAGTCCTAAAGTATATTTTGTTACCTTGAATCCCTGTGGATTAAATTTGAATTAAAAATTCATTTGTCATAATCAATCCACCCCATTGCCCTTTATCCAGGTGGGAGGATTGAAACTGAAGAAAAGGAAAAAGAAGACAAATTTTAGTAATATAAAAAGGGCCATACACATTAATTTTACTCCTCCATTCATACCCACCAAAGTCGTGACCATATTATGATAACACAAAATCTACAGACATTTAAAAGTTTATTGGGGTAATCAGTTGGTGTGGGGAATGGAAGGCTGCCAATTCCTCCAAACATTAATGGAAAACGGACCATGGTTGGTTCTTATATATACTTGCAGTTTTTTAAGGAATTGGTTACCCTCCATTACAACCACACCAGAAATCTCCTGAAAGCCATGCAGCTCGAAAAGCCTTTCCTGGTGTGCACTGTATTCTAGAATTGAAACTACTCTACCATCATGTAGTTAAATAAGCTGTTCATTAATTTTTTTCTTGCATATTGTAGATGCAGTGGCTGCTTGAGAGTACTATTCATTGGTAAATTAAACTTATATAAATTTCATATTGCACAAAAGTTTGGTGCTGGGCATTCCATGGTGGTGAAGGTGATCATGAGAGAATTGTAGAAAGAGTGTTGGTAATCTGTACCCTTTCCCATAATCATCTTTATAAATTATCTTGGGAACTTGGCAATAATTGTATGTTTTGTTTGATGTGTGGAATAAGGCAAATGAATTTTTCATTTGAATAGGAAATTTGAAAATGAAATAATGGATGTAACTTGTGGTGAGGGACTGTGTGCTTGTACAGTGTTTGTTATTTTATTCTGTAAAGCACATCCGTTATTGTAAACAATAGTGTAATTGTTAACATGTAAAATTATTATAATTTCTTTTAGCACTTGTATCCTAAAATCATATCTTTGAATAGGAAAACTGATGGTGGTATTATCTAAACAAGGGAAGGTACTACTGCATTGCCTTTACATTGTCAAACGTAGTAGTGATCAACCCTATATATATATTTTTATTTATTTTTTATTTTATTTTTTCCGCATGAGGATAACTGATGAACCCTGAATTAAATATAATTTTTGTGAAATTGTACAAATCATGGAGTAGCATTATTATGTTCTTATAGTACAGCCAGAAATACAGAACTGTATGTCCTCTTGTCAATATATACTACTTAAAGTTTTAATTCATCAGTTAAAGATGGATGTCAGCAGGATGTTAGTTGAAAGGACAGCTTACATATAATTAGTGCAGTAGAGCACTGCAGCTGTGATTTTACTGTTGGCAGTATTTCAGGTTATAGAAAGGACCATGTACAACAAAAGCGATACAAACGCTCTTGCTGATGTTAGATTTCTATTGAATTTTAACACTTTGATAGCTTTAATATTGTTATTTTAAAGACCATAAAAGTATGCAGTGAATCTATAAAATAATCCCATTATTACTAGTGATTTACAGTACTGTCTACCTGTGGTCTGGTAGAATTGTAAAATATTGCATCTAGCTCAGTCATGAAGCAGGTAATTCAATTTGTAAAGGATATATCATGAAATAGGTACTGATTTTTAACCACCCATTTTTGTTGTCTCTTCATGAATTGAGAGCGTGTTGATTGGGTACAGAAAAGATTATGGTACTATATTATGATGAAAAGTTGCTACCAGTTGCAGTGATATATTCTGTATACAGAACATGAATTTAAATCTAGGTACACAATGAATATGTTAACAGGGAAAGTCAAAAAGTAAATTCGCTAAATGATGGGATAGGAAAGCTCCCTGCACTAATTATGTGAACTATTATTGTAAGCTATATTGTTTAAAAATAATTCTTAAGTTAGCCTAAAATCAGTCCTCCTAACATATATACATATTATCAAGAATTTGACTTCAAGGTTTCTATATTGGCACACTGTATAGAACTTTTTGAATGAAAATAACTCTGTTACCAGGATCTAAAAGAGTATATTGTTAAAATTCTAGTTATTAGAAGAATGCTCCTTAGAAGAATATGCCTTGGAATGGCTATGTATACCTTAAAAATTTGTACATTAAGCCTTCTGAGTTCACAAGTTTAAATACATTAAAAAAAAACTTCCTGGAAGGCAGCAGCATTTGCTCAAGTAGGGTATTATTAGGACCAGTTTATGGTGGTACAGGAGATGAACTTTGATTCTTATTTCTTAACTATCAAAGGCAGTAAGCAATAGTGGTTGTTTATGCCCTTGATAGATAAAGTGCACCAATGTTTTTGCCAGCTGTAATTATTGCCGACATTGGTATATGAATAACAGTTTGTAGTTTTATCTCCTGTGCCAAGGGAGAACTGTGTTACCTCATTACAGTTCTGGAAGAAGTCCATGGCATAGTGATCACAGCACCAGCACCAGTAGCAGCAGCACAATGCTACAGGAAAAAAGCAAAGTAACTGTATTCTAACAGTATAAGACTGTTCTTGTTTCAGAAATATTATGGAAATTGGTGCCAGTATAACAACAGTTCTCGTGTTGTTGCTGTTGGCTATTTGGTGTGGCTTTCGTATTTTCTTATTGAACGTTTGTAATTGACTGGTAATTGATTACAATTTATAGTAGCCTGTTTTACCTTGTTGCAAATCCATGTGTGTAAGTAGAAATATGTGTACAGAAGAGGGAGCAAGTGTCATACCTTGCAGTTTTGGCTGTAAGGAGTTTGGTGCACATGAAACTGAGATGCTGAGCTTAGAGCTTTCATATGTCTTGAAATACCAAGTAAAGACCTAGGGCTCTTCATTTCATTTTCTTGTGAGCTATACCCATTAATATTTGCCACAGTACAATTGTGGTATTTATAAAAGTTTTGGCTTTGTGAGTGCTGTTATTGAGAGGATGAAGTTAAGTGTAAAACCCCATGTGCAAGTGAGAGTATTTGAGCTGTTTTGAGTTTATTTATAATTTGGTGCGAGCAAAACTCTAGAGCTGGGTTTAGATCTTATTTGGTATTTATATTATTGTCTTGCCTCAAATTATAAAGAGTTGGTGATGACTTTAGTTGAGGTAGCTTTTGTGTGCTCGATCCTTATTCTTTTCAAGAGCAAACTTGAGCCTTTAGTATCAGTTTCTGGTGTGTGACAAAATTCTACTTGGCTGAATCTCATAGGTAGAAAATTAGATATATGACTGAGCAAAATAAAGGTCACTGCCAACTCAAGCCTCCCCATCACAATTAGTAATATTTGCACAAATGTGCAAAGCCGTTTGAAAGTACAAATATTTATTACTAGCCTCCAGTGTTTACATGTAATATTCTTCTTGGATATCCACATTCACTCATGAACTGAAACTCTTGGAAGTAATTTCATAATTTAAAAATCTACCACTTTTTGGTTGTGAGGAAAATGTCGAGATCCAGTGGAATAAAGTGTATAAGGTCCAGTACTCTCACTGTCATGTGAAGGAATATTTGTCTCCAAAAGGTGTTGCGTTCGCAGTGAAAATATAGGACTTGCCCAGTTCAGTGCTGGTTTTTGCAGACGCAGTTCAACAGTGATCTAGTTTTTACAGGTTTCAACTGTCCATCATGTATGAGCAAAGAGCATATGTCAGTGAAGCATCCTGTTTGGGCCTGTCACAGCACCTGACTGGTAGTCCAGAGCTGAATGTCCCTCTTGCCTAGGGTCTGGCCAGGCTGCTGCCCTGACACTACCCAGACTTTTTTGTAACTGGCTACCACATGCATCTGCAGGCTAACTCTTTAAAACCAAAGATTTGTACTTTCTGTTACCCTTCAGTTTGTGTTGTCAGTTTTGAAGTAATTGTACATTTGAGTTAAGTCTTGAACCTCGCAAAAACTTCAACCCCATACATTTCCGAGCAGGCATCTGCTTCAATTTTTTTACTTTCATTTCTTTATAAATATATAACTGGAGATATATGGAAAACTTGTTTCTTTCTTCCTATTCGTACACATTTAAAATTATGATCTGGAGCTACACTTTCCTATACAAGATATGGATGTTACTTTCTCTTTAACACAACATAATAAATACTACATAATCAAACATCAGAAATTTCACCAACAGTGTCCCACAAGAGTCTGTACTGTAACCCACTCTATTCAATTTATACATGCATGACCTATCAATGAAAATTATTTACTGCCACCCTATTATAGTATTGAAGGGAAAAAAAAAAAGTCAATCCATATGAATGAATGGCAAATAAAATATATACCCGGTACTGTACAATCCTCCAAACCAAATATAAAAATTAATGATGAATCCTTGGAGAGGCCTTTGTTCAGCAGTGGACTCTAAATGGCTGATGATAATTATATAGTATGTATGCTGTTGTATAAAAACACTGACAAAGGAATTAATGATATATTATAGGCTTTGCAGGTCACATACTTGAAAATGTTGATGTTTAATTCTGAGTCGTTCAATACTGGGACCATTAATTAAGTTCCCGTAGCAGGCACATGATGATGTGCGACTTCTTGCCTACAACAGTTGGTGGCGAAAGTCGTGGCGCCACATTCAAGAAAGAAAATCTTCCAGGCGAAATTATACTCTTTATTAACAAACCATATTATATTGTAATGGACTATTATTGAAGAGAAGATTGCTTATGAACTACCTTATTTTGATTATGTCACCCAACAGGCTTTTTCATACTCTATATATACTGAACAGTATTGTTTTAGGTAGTCTTGCGCAATTGCAAATTCCTGATTTCCTCATATTTCGATATAATTATAGTTAATGGTTGTCCCGTTACCCGTAGCCCAGTCCAGTCCAACCTAAATAACCTACCAAAAGGTAACAACGTCCAGTACACCAATCTTTAATCTATTTACACCAAATTAACTTCAAACTGTTCTATTTACACAAGACTGACTTCAAACCACTCTATTTACACAAGACTGACTTCAAACAACTCTATTTACACGAGTCTCCCTTCTTACAAATTTTAAACATAATCATCATCATCATCATCAATTTCATCATCAAGAATCCAAATAGCAAAAAAATAACTCGTCGACTTTCAAAGGGCATAATAAAGAAGTGTATAATTTTATAGCTTTGATCATATTAATATTTTGCGTACCTCAACGATAAACCACAACATAATTTAATATAATGCTTTAAATGATATAGACAGCTATAATAATGGAATAATTGATAACGTTAACAAAACAAGTCGATGGTTTACGTGGTGACAAGAACAAGAGTCAGACCAAAACAAACTGTGGAGAATGTCGGGTGATCGTGAACAAACTCTCTCCGATTATCGACGGAGGCTTATAGAACACAGGGAAGTTGAATCCAAATTAAGGAAATGTAAGTGAGGAATGTCTAGCATGTATTAGAATATGAGAATAGTCAAATAGAGAGTAAGAATTAGTAGAAAATAAGTCTTTACATTTTCGTCCTATATTCTAACATATCTTATGACTTCTGTTTTCCCTGGTGTCTAACAAGAGATCACTACATGAGACTAATTCGAGACCTATCACCAGACTATTTAGGGAATGCTAACTTCAATTATGTGACTCATTCCCTTGACCCCGTGGTAATCAAGAGTAGGGGTGGGGGGGGGGTAAGGGAGGATTGCCAGCGGTGATGTGGGCACTACTGTACTCTCAGGGTATTGGGTATTTCTGAAGAACAGTTAGCTAATATTGCGATTATCTGCGCCGGCGAACTACTGGTTAGGATAGGTAGGGTTCGGTTACCTTTATCAATATTCAGTGGAATTATCTTGTGGAAATGTATTCTTTGCTAGATATTTCAATTTTAAGATACGACATTTCTATAGCGGAGGGACGAACTGAGGTCGGGCGGACAGTGTTACCAGATCCCCTTAGCAAAATTACGGAAGGTCCAGCAGGCAGATGTGTACAATATGCCTGACCCACCCAATCAGGATACTTTTAGCTCCTATCCACAGGATCTATTTTATTTTTAAAGGTCCTGAAGGACACTAAGTTAGGTCCCGAAGGACATTAAGTTAGGTCCCGAAGGTAGCCACAGTCTAGGTTAGGTTAGGTCAGGTTATTTCGTCTGGTGATCAAAAAATTATTTATCCCAATTTTAAATGATTGAATTTCCCGCTCAACTGGGCTAAAAATTGAACATTCTTCATACGATTTCCCAAGTGTTGACAAAATTTGCCTAAAACATGGAAGTATTCCTGTATATAGCAACACTGCACACAGTGGCGGGAAGTCAGGAACCCGCTAGGTAAGTCGCACTCCCATTTCAAAGTAAATACATACAAATGTTATTCATGTTTTTACGTATATCCACCTAATATAACAGTCTCCAAAATAAAAAGGGAAAAAAATGGGCGATTTCGGATGGCAGAAAGTGTGAAAATCGAGGACGCAGATAATCGCAATATTTACCGAATAGTTTCACCTGGACTTTAACAACTTTTTCCAGTTTTTCATGCATTGTTTTTCAGAAATACTAGGGTTTGGCAACCGTTTCGGGAATTATGCCTCCAAGTAATTATTTTTTATTTTGATCAAGCTAGTAATCATTGGACTACTCCAATGTTCTGAGTTTCCTTATGACTGACTAATTGTGTACTACTGTACTATACTTAAATTAGTACAGGTTTATGGAGGCAAATTGTTACAACTGACTTTTTTATCATCAGTGAGGGAAGAGAAGAAGGAGCTGGACAAGCAGTATGACAAAAGTGAGAATGATCTGAAGGCCCTGCAGAGTGTTGGTCAGATAGTTGGGGAGGTTCTGAAGCAGCTGACAGAGGAAAAATTCATTGTGAAGGCAACCAATGGACCTCGCTATGTTGTTGGGTGCAGACGTCAGCTTGACAAGGCTAAGCTGAAGGTGACTATCTCTTTTATTAGTTGTAAGTTATGTGTACTGAGAACAAACACATATCATATAGTAGAATTAAAAAATCCTTAATGACCCCAGTATCTGAGCAGGGTCTTATTTTGATATGTACCATGATTGTCTGCTGACAGTATTATTGAAGTAAAGTCAGTAATGCTTACTGGTTTGTGGTTGTACATTTCTGGCACAGTACAGTTATATATTATATGTATTCACAGCCAGGAACCCGAGTGGCATTGGATATGACGACACTGACCATCATGAGGTACCTGCCACGTGAGGTTGATCCTCTTGTCTACAACATGAGCCACGAGGACCCAGGCGATGTCACCTACAACAAGATTGGAGGACTAGCAGAGCAGATCCGAGAACTGAGAGAGGTAAGCTCTTTGTCACAACAATACTTGAATGTCTGCTAATTGTGCTCATAATGGAAACCTTCCCAATAGTACGATAATAAACCTTATGGAAATGTAAAAATGTATAGATGATTGAATGGTTGATAAGATTGAACAATATATTATTATTATTAAAATAGACCAGAGACACAAACCTGGGAGAAAATGCAAGCATTCTGAAATACTTTGCCTTAGTAAGGTATGGAGTGCAGTCTTTAGTACTGTATGTGTGAAAGTGTGGGGTATTGTGTAGCATCCTAGACAGGAGTTCATGATATACCTATCCAGCCATTTCTGATAGCTCAGGGGGGCCGGGTGGTACTTAGATGTGCATGGACGACCATAGCCATGCTCAGGTTTTCTTGCCTCATTGGGGGCAGGCATTATTTGTGCTGGTTTATGCCCCATGGCTGTCTACCTCTAGGGTTGGAAGCCTCTGGTGGCTGAACCCATGGCAAAGACACTGCTACACCAGTACAGTTGTAGTAATGTGGTGGCTTTATCTCAAGTTCACTTCTTTATTGTAGGTTGATGATGGAGGTACATAATATTTATATGTTATGCATTCCTTTCCAGGTGATTGAGTTGCCGCTTCTGAACCCCGAACTCTTTCACCGTGTGGGCATCAAGCCTCCCAAGGGCTGCCTTCTTTATGGACCTCCAGGCACAGGGAAAACACTTTTGGCACGTGCTGTTGCCTCTCAACTGGACTGTAATTTTCTGAAGGTTTGTACATTATAATTTTCTTTTATCCTAGTTTTTCCAGAAACTGCTCTGGGAAATCCCAAGTTAGCATTGTTATTTTCTAGGGAGTACAGTTTCTCTTTCTTCCTTTTATCTGAAATGAAGATAACAATTTTGTTGACTGTATCCATTAGTCATGGATTTTTGTAATTTCTTTAGTGCTTTTGCTAATTTCATCTTGACAATAGATCCTAAGGTCATGGAATGTACTGTATGTCATGCATTCATGTGCAGATTATAATACAGGTAGAGGAGTTATCATCATTTTGCCTTGGACTCCCTCCTATACAGAGTTATCATGAGGAAACAAGGCAACAGAGCTTATGGTAGGTAAATAGTACAATATATTACATGATTTGGTTGATCTTCAGGTTGTGTCAAGTGCCATCGTAGACAAGTATATCGGGGAGTCTGCTCGATTAATCCGTGAAATGTTCAACTATGCCCGTGACCACCAGCCTTGTATTATATTTATGGACGAGATTGATGCCATAGGAGGACGTCGATTCTCTGAGGGTACATCTGCTGATCGTGAAATTCAACGTACCTTGATGGAGCTGCTGAACCAAATGGATGGCTTTGACTCTCTTGGCCAAGTAGGTTTCAGAATGATCCTTTGGTTAACGCCTTGTACTGTTTTATCCTTGACAGTTTTGCAGTGATCTGAGATATTGAGAAACTTGAAGTGTTGGAGAAACCGGGACATCGAGTACTGTAATTTTGATACGGAACACAAATAATAATAAAGTTAAATATTGAGCAATTTAAGCCATTGAATACAAGTTTTCAGCCTTATAGGGGCCCAGGCTCAAAAGGTTGTAGCCATACTACAGTACTTCATATAATGACCTAATTTTTACTCAGGTTAAAATGATCATGGCCACCAATCGTCCGGACACGCTGGACCCGGCCCTGTTACGTCCTGGCCGCCTTGACAGGAAGATAGAGATTGCACTTCCAAATGAGCAGGCCAGGCTCGATATTCTCAAGATCCATTCTGGCCCGATCACAAAGAGAGGAGAGATTGGTAAGTTTTCCTGTTGTGTGACATTAAAAATCCAAGCTGACATTAAGGTGACACTGTTGAGACAGCCATTCCCATATCTCTTAAATCATAATACAGAATAGCTTTTTCTTTCATTGATTATATTTGTACTTTCTAAAGTAAATATATAAATCATGGATGCCACATGTTTCCAATTTTGATTTTTATGAATTGTTTCTGAAGCTACCTAAACACATTACAGTGATGATTGTATACTGGCTGAAATTCTTTGGATATCGATAATCTCTTGTGGTGGGTTTTCACAACAGACTATGAAGCTGTGGTGAAGCTGTCAGATGGATTCAACGGCGCTGATCTTCGCAACGTGTGCACTGAAGCTGGACTGTTTGCCATCCGCAGCGAACGAGACTATGTCATTGAGGAGGACTTCATGAAGGCTGTTCGCAAAGTTTCGGACAACAAGAAGCTTGAGACCAAGTTAGATTATAAGCCCGTCTAGGTTAGCTGGTAGTGTAAGGTTGCTGGTACGTTTTAATCCTTTGAGTGTCGGTGGCTTTTCCTCAGTTGAATAATATAATATAAGTGAAGAAGTGACATGCTTGAGAAATAGGTTATAGAAACACCTTTTAACTATTAGTGTCTGTTTTCGTTCTCTGGTCTTATACAGTCATTGGGAGATTCATTATACTATACAAAGTGACACTGACATGCAAAAAGTTATGGGGGTCTGTGATGTAGTTAGCAAATTGGAAGGTGTTGTTTCCTTAAGTTCACCAACATCATCACATGTCCCTGAATGATATGTTTTGGTTTAGGGATTTCTACTGTTCATAGGAGGATTATGATAGTGGCAGGATTAGTACAGTATCTTCTCAAGAATAGGGATAACGTCAGATCAGTGATGTATTTTTATTACTCGTGTTCTCATTAACTAATTTTGTCCCATTAGAAGACTGTATTAAAGCCTTTGTATTATCATGTGAAAATTTATTACCCATGTTTAGAATTTTTATATTTTGAAGAAAAAGGAGGGGAGCATAAAAAGGTGAGACACATGGAACCGCCAAGGACCACACTTCTCTCAAGTGCAAAACTCTGCTATACTGGAAATTGAGGAAAGAATTAATTGAAATTTCCTGTACAGTACTAGTATCCAATGAATAACGATTCAAGATAGCAAAAGGGGAGTTGTGGAAATAAGGCAAGCCATAGGGTCTCAATTTTTGGACTACCCACATAAAAAAAATATGTAGAACAGGAAAAATACTTGTGTGTAAATAATAAGTAACCTGTAGAAATATATCTTTATTTGACCATCATGACAGTTCCTGACAATGCACAAATGAATAAATAGCAGACAGGTTTCTCTCGACAAACTACTGAAGGATTTAACTGATCAACTGACACATTGAAAGTGGTTTACTTCTTTTAAATTGTGCAGTTATTTATGGGTTTTTGGTGCTCCTGTCACAAACTATACCCTTTCCTCTCTTCCACTGTCCCTCCATTTCTTTTCCCTTCCCACTTACTGTTCCTCCTTTCTGTCTCCATTGTGACTACAGTACAAGGTCTTTTGGCCTAGTACCGCTTCTTGATATCATCGTTTTTTTTTTTTTTTTTACCAATTTTCAAGGTTGGGTAAATAATTCAGGATACTGTACTTAACAAAATTCCAAGCATTGACATCACTGTTAATCAGTGTTGCCAGTTCACAACAGCTTCCCAGGGAGTATCTCTGGTCCAGGGTATGGAGAAAATAGTGCATGCCTAGGTTGGGACTTGGGACCCTTGTCCTGGGTCAACCCCAGCCCATTCATTTTCTCAATAGACAGTCTGCCATTTATTATCGTGCATCCCACCCCACACCCAAACAACCTGTGGCATACCATTTCTACAACCTATAACAGCTCACCCAAAGCTTATTTGCAGATTAATAATCCATGCACAAAATCAAAACATTTAATACTTGCATTAAAATGATCTTCACAGCAGTAACATACTCCCGGAAGTACTGATTTCTCTCCCCCCCCCCCTCATAGCCAAAGTCGCGGCCAGTAGATCGAACACACCCATCCAACTCCTCTACCCCGACCCCAGTGGTTCATTTGCTCGAAGTATTAGAAAAAGTGAAGCATTGTAGAGGAGTTGGATGTGGTGTGTTCGATCGCCCGGTCGTCACTGGCCGCGACTTTGGCTATTAAAGGGGGGGGGGGGTTGAAATTAGTACTTCCGGGTGTACTGTACCACGGTGTGTACTGTACATTCACTGGGAAGTCACGCCTAGCAGACAGCCACTACTGCTTTCATTTCTTTGTGTCTCGTGGCACTGTTAAAAACTTTTTATCAGGCGTTTTAATTGTAGTATTTGGCATAAAACAAACATAATATGCATTTTTTGCCTGTGACATTCTGAAGTTACACAAATATAAGCAAAAACAATAGGTGGTGTTATGAACTTGGCTGTCAAAGCAGACGACAACTATCTGACTGTCACACTGTGTTTACTGTTTGTGTTTGGGAGCTGGTGACGTCACAACCAATCACAGACCGTTCCATGGTCACCTGATATTTTGGCATAAAAAAACTGCCTATATTTAATTTATAATATATTTTTACGAAAAAAGCATATGAGTACAGTTATATGTAGCCTTTTCACGTCTAAAAATGTATAATACTCCTTGTCTTTTAGGTTTGAGTAAATAGGTCTATTGTCTTAAGACTATAATAAGTTACTCACCAATGACTTCTTTAAATTGTTAGAAGCAGTCAAGAATAAGCCCCTATTGATCCTCCTACAGTATACAGTGTTTAACTATTCAATGGTTTGCTGCTATTGTTTTAGAAGGTATTCGCTCAAGTGAATGACGTACAGTGAATTAAGCAGCATATACTGTATATACACATCAAAATTGTGCACTGCGGCGGTAAGGAACAAAATACAATAAAAAGAGTGTTCCGAGACAGCAAATCACCGCCAAGTAGTGACAGTGTACGGAGAGAGGCACCCACCGGCCTTCACCCTCATTACCTCTGTCAAGGAATAACAATAAATATAGATAAAATCGTACATCTAGATCAGGATCTATCCCGAAATAAAATAACTTAATGGCTGTCAAGCACCTGGCCCACCTCAGTTAAAAATTCTAATAGATATACATTTTTTGCGTATTCCTGCTTATAAATAAACAAATATCGATACCAAAACAAAACCTCGTGGCAGAGGAGTGCCAGTCAACAAGTGCCAACATATCTAACACAAGTGGCAGCAAAGACCAAAGACAGTGACCTACATGAAGCAGCGATTTATAACATCAGGACTGCCCCGATATAATACCGCTACGGCTTTGGGTGATACCGCTACTCCACACTCGAGTAGCAAACCTGAACATTAATTTTTACATAGGGAAGGGGCAATCATATCATTCGGTAAGAAAAACATCCACGTAGCACGAATGAGGGTGTTCTTTCTTGCCATTGTCAAATTCATGGGATGGTGTATAACCTGCACCTCATAATGTAAGGGTGCAGATTTTGCCCTCAGGAGAGCACAGGCAACTATTGTCTGCGACCTGTATACTCGCAAGTCGCAACACAATAACGAAAACAAGTCTCGTGGCTCCGTGAGTCCCGTTATACAAAACATTGCCCAGTAGAGCACTCCCCTCGGTAACTGCAGCACGTACTGTACACTGTAGTTGTTCGTCAACAGAGAGATCAAACATATTTCCTAACCCATCACCAAAAAAGGCGTGTCGGACTGCTGTTTGTTGATGTTGTTCTGTTTAGGCAAAATACGAAAAGTCTGTACTTAGGTAAGTAAATAGAAAATAAAAAAATATCAAGAGTTATGAAATATACAGTATTTAGTATGATATTATCAGGTGTGTGTCCCTTTTTAACGATATTTACACCATTACTCCTATAGAACCCATTTCCATAGAGTAGCCTACATCTCTATGGCCTAGCACCAGCAGGCTACATATCACATTTCGAGACCATTCCTCCCGTCCCTCTGTCACTCTGTGTTCCACACTCATTTCTTTAATTAATCTATTCAGTGTTCGTAGAGTTTCATATAAAAAATGCATGTAAGAGAGTAGCCTACAGGAAGTGCAGCTTCATTTCAAACTTTCGTGTAACACTGTACGCCCACATTTAAAATTTTGTTTGTAACTTGCAGATGACAGGAATGAAAGTACTGTGCTCTGGTTGGCGAAGAGTCTGTGTGTTCTTGTGCTGTGTCTGTTTCCTCGTCGGTGTTTACGTGACCCAGAGAACAGCGAGGACCAGCACACTCAAGTTGTTTCGTTCTCTCACCGTCAGCGCTCTCAACCAACAAGACGTGACCTTCATGTTACCCAACGATAACCAGACTCAAGCTGAGGTTAGAATTAAAGAAGATAGAAATCATTATATATAATTAGGGAGGTTCAACACAATGGGAAAATGTTAATTAGTGCTACATTGTTTTCTTCAAACACTATGTTATACGAAACAATACTGTTTGATATTAATGTATGCTACTAGTCTGTTTCCTGGCATAGTTTAGAGGGCTCTATAACCTTCTGTAGTACTCTAGACCGCTCGGGACTTTGCGGTTTGACAGTGCACATAGATGGTGAATTTAAACTACGTGATAATTTTGTAGAGTTGTATCTGTGTGAACCAGAGTTTCATCTATTTTAATTTCTAAACCGGGAGACAAGAACCGCTCTCGTGTGTAGCGGACCTAATATGTTCCAGGTGGCGATGGTGCCATGGTGGGAAAGGGACAGTGGATGTCAATGTGAAGGTCAAGAGGAGTGCCAGACAGACACTAATCCTAATAAGACAAGTGGAGGGAATGGTGGTGATGTTGGTGTGGGCGGTACTTGTGGAAGGAGGGCGTGGGCAGCGGGTGTAGGGCAGAGAGTGGTGGCAATGTCCCTCTACGGCAACAATAGTGAATACTGGATTGGCCTGGAAGACAACTTAATTCAGGTCAGTACAAGGTGTTCCCACGGTGATACCTTTCCACCCGTTGAAGGATTAAGTAGTAACCAACGTCGTAATAATAACAATAATCGTTACTAGATGTTTCCACGTAATATTTGCCTTTAACGCCATTAAAATTCAAATAAAGTATAAAGAATTAATTGTTTATGACAGTTCATTTATGCATTTTCGATTAACCAAACTAAACCCAGAGACTATTGGTGGTGACTACTGTAGATGATAATATAGTATAGTGTATAGATCGCAGATGTGTATCCTGGTTGGGTGGTGTGGTTGTATACTGACCCTCGAGGCCAAGCTGGGGTGCTGTGTCCCCTCCTGAGTCGTTACCACCACATGCTGTACATCTGTGACGTCACCAACCTACCCCCACCCCTCGGATCACTCACAATCATCCACCATATGATGTGGCGCGTCGCCCCCCTTGGTGACCCCCTGGTGGCAGCTCTCATGGTCAGGGACTCAGACTCTAAGGTGAGTGGCTGCGTTTGTCTAAGTGGTAGGATGACGTAGGCTAAGTGGTAAGATGACAATTAGATCCATTAAAAGTAGTGGTAGAATGCACCTGAATTCTCTGCCACCACTCCACAGTATAATGTATTAGAAATGTATTATAAGGATAGGAAGAATAGTATTTTATGCTATATTTATATTACTATGCTAGACAGTATACTGACATAGTGTATTAGAGATATATTATAAAGACCAGGACTACTTGATAAGTATCAGACTGTGAATACTAACTTCTAAGAGACAATGAGTCCTCGACCGTCATGCATTAACATGTTAGGATTGTAAAGATTATTTCAAGAAGGATTATATGAGTAAGGCAATTCTCTCCATTACGATTCCCATTAAGGGGTTAGTACTGTTGATAAATCTGGAATAATTGATTACTCAAACCTATTCCAAGCAACAGGCCACCATTCTTTTTGCCAATCAGGTCGAACGTGTTTCCAGGCTGAAGGAATCAAGGCGGTATAACATACACCAGAAGTATACTATTATCTTAAGACCATTCCAAGTACAGTAAGACAACAAATTAACTAACAAGGTTACACCTCCACTGCAGGTGAGCGAGCGAGAAGGTGCAGCAGTGAGAGAATGGTTAGCGTCTGGGATGGAGTTCCACGTGATGCGAGACCATCCCTCCCATGACATGCCTGTGATGGGCGGCATGTGGGGCGCCCGATGGGACTTGGACCCCTCTCACGTCCACGATAGGGTGCACGAATTGACCATCATGAGGAACTTGATGTTTCGTTACGCATGGAAAAGATTTAAACATGGATTAGATCAACATATTTTGAAGGTGGGTAAAAAGGTTCATATTTAACTCTTCAACATTATGTCTTATAAATTATTGTTGTTTACATAATCGTCTGGCTTTCGTCCTATCATATCCAAATCATACCGTATGTTGTTTATGGGTTAACTGAATTAGTGTTTCATCTTTGGAAGTCAAGAGTACTTAGTTATTGCCAGAAATAGTGTCTGGTTTTTAGCCAAAGAAAGGTGTAGTTTTTACTTATTGTAGAGGCAGCTCACCGCACCACTCTTTCACTGTATATTTAATTTTAGCTGCCTTATCAAAATATAAAAATGGTGAAACATTATCTGTCTGAGCGTAAAATTAAGATTTGACTTTTTCTTCAGGTTTATAACTTGTAATCTGGATAATGTTAAAATACATGATGTCATGTTCCAGGATATAATCTGGAAGGAAAGTCAAAATTGAAGTCAGAAGTAATTAAAAGAAACCGAGAGTGTAGGGGGGGGTAGAATATTGTCGATGAAAACTGGAGACTTCTGAAAAAGCAATTCCTTCAAACATTGCCGCAAAGCAACAATGATAATACAGTATATCCTGACAGAGTTTGATTTATTGTCTCGTGGTCTTTATCACGTATGCCTTTCCTCTCTAGTAGCCTACACCTCACTAACTAAGATTTATCCTGTGTGTGTGTAATGTGAATGACATGTGTAGGCGGTACTGTGGCCGGCGATGCTGGGTCGAGTCAAGTCACATGATAGTTACTGCTGCAAATACTTCCCCAACACCTCTCCCTGGCCCACACAACGCTCTCACGGCTTCTTCGTCGGCTCTGTCAGGTATGTATGTATGTATGGTCAAGAGTAAAAATCATGCATAAGATGAATGAATTTCACTACCAAATTACAGAAACCACAAGATGGATTTTTGCATCATATTTGGAAACCGCTTCGTTTGAAAATGTTGCAGAAGTATTGAAGTTCATAAATGTAAAACATAAATATAAATAAGAAAGGATAGGTTTTCTCTTGAAGTTTAACTCCTCTAGTGTTAGTCCATTCACAATATAAGAATTAAGGCGTCGGGAGATAGAGAGATAGAATAACATATACTATACATAGGTAAAAGTTTATTGGAGAAGCGAAGCAAATTTTTTTTTTTTTCCATTATCCCCCCCCCCCCCCTTCCCCCTCCACGGACAGGTATCGGAAGAACAAGGAGAATTCTTATGTAGTGCCCAAGACGTGTCCAGTTAGATGCCGACCACCACAACACAGAGATTGGATTTACTGCTGAACTAACAACATAACCCAAGGACAGGATATTATATAGCAATAGTTTTCAGTCCCCACTCGAATTATATCCATCCACAACCTTGCATGGGACCTAGGGCCATATTCAAGAACCTGTGTGGTGCATCCGATGGTGTGGTAACGGTACGATGGCTCCATAGACAAACAACAGAGCCGTCGTACGGTTACCACGCCATCGTATACACCACGGATGTTCTTGAATATGGCTCCTCGCTGTACACATCCATCATATTTTATGCAAGCACCTGAGTCCCACACAAATAAAGCCCTAAAATACTCATACATCTGCATTTCTTTTCTGATCCTCTACTAGAAAAGGTGTGTGTGAATTTTATCCCAATCATATGAAATGGCTTGCCTCATAATTTATCACTTGGAAACATTTTTTTATTAATTAAAATCTGTCACTTTCTCATTCACTTACCACTATTATATCTGCCGCTCTTTCTGGTACAATATCTTCTAATCTTTTCCTGATTCAACCACCACCACTTTACAAGCATTTTCGCTCGCCATTAAGGAGCTTATATGTCTTATTACACTGTATCTTACTTCAATTTTCTTTATTCTTGATGATAGATATGAAACTCGGAGGGATAGGATAGACTTTGCAACGGGACTCAAACTTGCTGCAACATTACTATATACCTTTTCTCATCTTTATCGTTGCTATAACTTTGCCTCTACTTTTCTTTTTATGGTTTATTACTATTATTATTACTGATGATTATACTGTGTGGTTAATTTAAGGATTATACGGCATGACATAATAATATTGTGTAATTTTCGGTTTGTTTTGGCTACTGTTAGATAACGCGTCGTCTGCATGTTTACAGTTATATATAATAGTTATGTAACAATAACACCAGTGGGAAATAAAGAATCAAACTCTACATTCTGTGACTAACAAATGAATATATAAGAGATTCAAATCATTCAATAGTCTTAAGGTAACCAGTCATAGGGTATCGAAATCTATTATGTAATTTGATTCAGGCGTTTATACTCAGTTACCTCAGCTGAGTCTACTACGGTGTGTTTTGGTTATTATATGAGGTGAAGGAGAGCTGTAAATACCTGTGACAGTCCTTTAGCATCGACCACCAGTGATAAAATAAGGTTAGTAGAGCTGTTATATATTCAAAATTGGAGTCTGGAGCATTTAATACGCTTCGAAAATAATAAATAAGGTTAGTAGAGCATTTATACATTCAAAATTGGAGTCTGGAGCATTTAATATACTTCGAAAATAATAAATAAGGTTAGTAGAGCTGTTATATATCCAAAATTTGAGTCTGGACCATTTAATATACTTCGAAAATAATAAATAAGGTTAGTAGAGTATTTATACATTCAAAGTTGGATTCTGGAGCATTTAATACACTTTGAAAATAATCCTTCGTAATTGTCACTACTAACTTATCTGTTCTTGGTGTCCACTGAAAAAATATGGGTAAATATTGCAAGAATTGCCGTTATTGCGTACGGTTGTTCTACCTTCATTACCCACTTATTAAGACCATTCTAAGACTATTTTCTTCTATGGCATTTCCTCCGCAAATGCCCCATGGGGTATTTTGAAATTAGCCTAACCTTACCTAACCTAACCTAGACCGCATCAGACTACCGGGACCTAACCTGGGCAAACTACCGGGAAATAAACGTGGTAAAGTACAGGAAATACCTGGGCAAAATACTGGCACTTAGCCGGATCTGGCAACACTGCTACAAAACGGCAATTCTTTCAATAAATACCAAAATATCATGGAGTCCTATATAATATTTATCACGTTGATTCCACATAAGGAGGACTTAAATTGAAAGACGAGGTAGGGTAATTATAGGATTAAACACTTGTATTGTAGGTCTGACTTACATAATCATACATCCAAGGAGGTTTAATGAGGTGCCAAGTTATGTAATTTCGATCTAATATTGGTCATTCTTGGATGCCATGAATCCCTGCCTAACTGATTATAAAACAGTTAAGAGGAATAAAACTTTTGTGTTCAAACCTAAACCTTTGGGAAGGCTTGCCATTTAGGGCATTCCAGGGTATTTCTAGTAGAAAAGATCCCTTTTTTTTCAGTTTTATTTAGTTTTCGATCGACGTTTTTTAATGTTCTCTTCATTATTACTATTACATAATAAGGAAAAACCTTGTAACCTAGAATTACCCCAGAAATTACCCTAGTTCTTATAAAGGCCTACTGGTAATTTGGTTACATACTTACGGTATATTGTGTTGAGTCAAATGAGGTTTGGTTAGGTAAAGTTTTTTTCTCATAATACAGTATTATGAACAAAATTAATAGAACAACAAAAACGTATAAACCTTGATAATAACAAAATGTTGGGTGTTACATAATAAAAGACTGATTGATCTGCCCCCAAAAATATGTGGTCATTACGGTAGATACAGTACTGAAGTTTATGGAATGTACAATGTTGCGAGTTTAAAACATATTTAGTTTCTGCATTTTAATCTCAATTTGCAGTCAGTACGATACTAATAAGGTAATAAGAGCCAGCTTTAAGCAACTTAATGAAAAAGAGTTTGCCTGAAAATTATTAATGACAAAGTTATATATGTTTTCTTTTTCCACAGTGTTCTCATTAAGCATTTGATTCTTGGTTAACACGACATTAATCCGGAGGCCAGCGAAATGGATATAGTGCCATCTCTCAGCCAATCAGTGTTGGTATACTCATATGCTGGCCATTTTTTACTCTTAAAGCTTTGTACAGTATAGTGTAGAGTGATCTGCATGTCCTGAAATTTTGGGGGTACCCGGTACTGTGTAGGCTAGTAGCCTATGTGTTTCGGTAATATATATGATCTGTATAGACTATAGGGACTCATGTAGGTTTTCGATCATTATCTATAGCGTACTAACTCATGCCTACCACTATAAGTAACTTCACAGTACTGGATAAATTAGTCACATCAGATAGCATTAGCAGTATATTTGCCTGGAATCCAGACCCAGGTAACAGTTACACACATCATTCAGTATCATGTTAGCATACTCCTCCACCATGACATAGCCAGTGTGGAGGGGATTGTCACAGCTCCACTGCTTATCATAGGAAATGCGGCGGTGCAGGCGACACTGGGAGTGGTAGAGGTCAGAGAGCAGTACATTACTATTCCAGGGTATTATCTCTGTATCCTTGACAAAGGATGACAGGAATGTGTTGTATTGATCAATGTTGTGATTTGAGTATATGTCTGTATATTCCTTGAAGATGCCACTCTCCTGTGAAACAATAGAAATTTTTGCATTTTAGTTTGTGGTTACATTCACGTTTAAAATCAATAACCGCCAATTGGGATTAGTTTATTTCTTAACCCCTTAATTCTCATTACTCATATCTCATGACAGAATACAGCTGGATGGGGATGACTTTATTTGATAGCACTGACTTGTTAGAAATACAGTATAACACAACAGTAACATGATTATGTTCTCCAGATTCTCACTGTCCTTTAAGGCCGTATCACACGGTCGCTCTTTTCCTGCGACATCGTGTCCTACGACATAATTTTCGACGACATGTCGCGTGAAACAATAGCACACGGCAAATTCTCATTCAGACAACAACGACGACCGACGACACCACGCGGGCGGCGGGACAACCAAAACACTCTGTTACAAAAGCCACATCACCAAGGATGGACGTCATTAACCTAACCTAACCTAACCATTTTAGCTGTTGGAGCATATACAATTGCTTTGGAAGAAGAAGAAAGAGGTTTGAACCAGGCGGCAGGCGAAAGCAGAAATGTAAACAAACCCCGTAATCAAATCAATGTTCCATGCTCATATTTAACAGTTAAATTCGGTGTATATAATATATAAGATCTAGGAATACAATTTTTATATTCAAATAATGATACCTAACACTACTTAAATCATAATATGCCATAATAATATATTCCATAAAATATTATTCACTATAGACTTTCAACGACTTTCTCCCTGTCGCAGGAAATCGCCGACAGTTTTCGATAATTTCCGTCAACACTTCGTCGTCCGAAATCTCCCATTTCCCACGACATGTCGTCGAAAATCGTGTCGTACGACACGATGTCGTCGGAAAAAGTGCCCGTGTGATAGCCGCTTTAGCCTACCAAAAAGAAGATAGTGATCCACAAAGTTCTATGTAAAGTTGTAAGCAAATGAATTTGCCAAAACTTGAAGCGGGTCTTCAAACAAACACAGAAACAAACATAGTAAAACCTGTATATGATCCAGGAATTGGAGTATGGTGTACGTGGATGTGGCAAAGGCTGCCAGATCTGGGCGAAGGGAGTTCATATGCCACTGGAACTTGTCTAGAGCCACCTGGGAGCGTGCTGACTGGTGACGGTGGTTTAGTGTTGTCTTCATCCAGTGTAGCCCAGAACCTTTTATGGAGAGGGTCACTGCTTGATCTATATTTCTATAGGCCAAAATCTATGTAAGAAAAGTCATGACTCTGGGCGAAGATGATGGCTGGCAGAATGACCCCATTATAGAGCCTGGACACCCATCTTACTGGTCATCACTACAGTATTACCTAATTCATGACTTTTCTTACATACTACCTGTATACTCTCTATTTTTGTACTAAAACTTTGTCGTAAGCTTTGATAACTTTGTAATGTACGGTAGCTTATGAGTCTGCACTTTTTTTTTTTAACAGTTATTAATATTATTTATTAATATTAATTTTTAATATTATTTATCACAGTACAGTACATTGATATACTTTCTTGTGATATTTCAGTAGCAGCTAAAATTTTAGTAAATTGATGTACATATACAGTATTGCTGTTGGAAGTTAGTATTACTCAGATACAGTTCTTTCATCCTCTGGTCTATTTAAGCCTTCCTCCATCTTCTAACATACTACACATTAAAAGAATGAGAACACACTTGCAAATCTGACCCAGTAATGGAGGCTGAACGACAGAAAATGAAAGAAATGGGCACCAGTTTGATAGACATTTGAGTGGGTACAGAGCAAAAGTTTCAACCTATGAGTAGTAGTGTGGGACGGTGTTGTGGGTTCAGCGTCCAGCGTTGTAGTAGTTTTGGGAGTCGTGTCAGTCGTGGATCCCAGATGAAGGTTAGGTTCCATGGGACATCTTCATGGTACACTTCAATATCCTCATGAAGTTTACCAATACGTAAATTTTCAGCCAGTTCATGTACTCTTCTCCATTTACCCTGAAAGAATATAATCATTATCATCAATTTGAATATTAAGCTATGGGTAACATGTAGGCTTTATTGATTAACTGAGTTAAAAAATAAAAAAGTGGTAATGATAGTACCATATAGGTTGAGTTTTACACTTACAACAAAGAAATGAGAGAAAGAAGGTGGGATACCATTAGCTGAAGAACTGAAGTTGAAGATCCTTTATGTATACTATTATAATGCTTACATCTTTGGAAGCAGGATGAGGAATCACTTAGGACTTTGACATGTGACTGCTTCCCAATGACTGAACCACCGGATACCATTAATATTGCAAACAGTTCAAGCAAACTTGAAGCACTACTGAACTGATTCATTGAAATACTAAAAGAAATCAATGCACCTTATGAATCAACATGGCATGGGCAGGTTAATTAATCTGATATACAATAGAAATACACAAGCTCTCTCAAAATATCAAAAACAGTAGATAAATGCATTAGATCCTGTTGTTTTCAAAGGACTTGTTAGTAATGCACAATTCAACATAGAGTTTGAGGGCATTCTTACCCCAGTCGATGGTTTATTGTACTTAAGTCTGGGTGAATTGATGCGGGTGATGAGAGCACTGAAGACCTGCCTCACCCGGGAGTCCCCCACTACTACCCAGACCCAAGGGCGGGGAGGGAACACATTGTCCCTGCTGGCGGTTTGAGGGTAGAAATTGAGGAGGTACTGGTTGGGGCTGTTGAAGTGGCCCTCTTGTCTCTTGCTTGAGCTGCCTTGCCTTTCACCAGTTGGGTATCTGTTATGGCCAGTAAGATATGTTAGTTTCAACGCTATACAGTACAATGGTTAGTTTTTCTCTATAGCTTATGGTAAATATTTGCAACCAGTATCATAGTGTCTGGCTGTGATTGGTTGAAGTTAGCCACACTGGGGTTAGGAGTCACACATCAGCTAATGAGATACAACTTTATGATATGAACTGTAAATAATGTCCTTGTTTTTTTTCATTTAGCTAATGGAGGAACATTAGCGTGCAACACTTGGCATAGTTTATATAAATAGATTGATACAAGTGTTTGACGAATGTTTGAATGTTCTCTTATGATAATTATGTTATGATGAACATATAGCTGGATGCAACACATTAAAAACTGGTACTCAACATATTTATAGAAAGCCTAAGCAGTTATCTAGTATCAGAGGGAAGTTGTCAAAAGTTCAAATTACTGTATATTACTCCAAAATTAGTTATAATTATATATTGCCTGTAACTATGCAATTCTTCTTTTACATCTTTTCCCACTTGTATGTGGGGTTGGCAGGTCTGTAACTATGCGATACTTTTCCTATATGCGTAATTTTATAGTCAGTGAACTATTATGCATAAATCAGGGTATTATTGTAACTTGATTTCCTTCGTTACCGTTTAAGGTAAAGATCCTTATTAGTAGCTGTGCGGACACAATTGATAATATCGCTATTGGTGTAGTTATGTAGGCGACAGCACAGGTTCTGTAGCTGCAGGCCAGAGGTGTTATGGTAACACTGATGGGTTAGTGTCGGATGGGGTGGGCGGCGGTTGGGTGTGAGGATGGTGATGTGGGCGGTAAGCAAAAACCATAAGCACACCGCCCCACACCATACACCTCGCCCTGTCCACGCCCGCGAAGTACAACCCCACCACCAGTTTCGTAGGCTTACGACTATCTGCCGTCTCAGCATCTTGTCACATCTTGAAGGTTGAAGCCTGCAGAGAGAGAGAGAGAATATTTCCCTTAGTCAGCTGATTACAGTACACGATTTTTAAGTCTGAGGCAAGTGCTATTGATGTGAATATTTGTCATAGCTATTGTTTTCCACGTGGTAAAGATAGGCTTGATGAGAACTGAATATATCACAATGAAAATTAGATAAGATATAAACAGTAAACAGTACAATATTTACGAGTACCTGTTGAGTGAGAAGTAGCCTCTATTGTTCTCTCAGTCTTCCAAGATACACTATATGCACTATACTGGTGTGTAGTCTTTATTGCTCTTCAGATCGTACACACGGGGGTTCTCCTGTGACAATTTTAATTTGGCGTTAGTCCAGGCATAAGAATTAGTACATTAGGTAATTGAACTATATTATTACCTTTGGATGTCATTATGCCGGAAATCCCCTCTGACGAGAATAATAAGAGGTTCCTCACTGTTCCTGAATGGCTAAATCTGTGTTTTGTCTTATTTTCTGCAGTCTTCAATAACCGAAGCCATTCAGTCACTCACTCAAAAAACCTCCTCGATGTTGAGCAATTTTTCTCATCACTGGGAGGATCAGTGACACTAATATTATTCAAACTATCTCCGTTCGTATATGTCACTTATCCAACACGATATTCTCCCCGCGCCAGTATGCCTAGTTAAATTATAATGACCTGCTGCTTATTGGAACTCGCATACTCAGTGAGTGACCATATACTGTGTGTGGCAGTTTTAACTAGTCAGGCAAAGTTGTCTGACACAAGGCTTCTCGTGTCAAAGTGACGTATTAGTAGACATATTTATGCGTCGTATGTAACTTGCCCTCTTAGGACAAATTGGACGCTACATATCCCTCCAAATATGATGGAAACACGAACGTTACCTTCTATTCAATGGTTTGGTGTGTTTTGCGGCACAGTTTGGAGGAATCGGTGTTCTCCAGTTAGCGGACAAAATGCCAGATATATTAAAGGAAAAGTGCAGAGTAAGAAGTAAAATCAAAAGAAATAATCACCGGAGAACAAGTGTTAGAGAGTGATGAGTCTACATTCGTACGGTAACAGGTGTGTCAGGCTCGTTTGGTTTGTATATGTACAGTCGTGGACAATAATAATCATCCACACTGTGATGACTCATGTAAAAGTTTGACAGCTTCCCTCAGTTCGTTAGCTGAGAAACTTTCCAATAAGTAGGTTAAGTGTCATCTACTAATTTACTACAAGAAGCTATTCACTTTTAACAGCAATAATTAACATCATATGACAACGTGAAAACATTAGACAGCAATTTGTGTGAGTTATCTATATCCGTATTGAAACTTATGTCCACGACTGTACACTCAAGGGTCGGCATTTCACATCTCTTCCCAGAACAATTCCCAACAGTTGTTATGATATTTGTTACTCTTTGATGTTTATTTTCGTTATCCTTGTTCGGTTTGTGCACGGTTTTAAAAGGGTTGAGAGGAAAGGAAGGTTGTATTAATTAAGATATTGACACCCACTGAACACTTCCCGCCAAGAAGATTTATTTACAGTCATGAGTTTGATTAGAATGAAAACGGGAGCATTAAGGGGGTTATTCACTTTTGTTACATTGGAGTGCCATGATTCCTCCAAAGTATATGCCAGGAAACAGCTTGGACCAGATGAACAAAAATAATGGTGTTCTTCTGTTGCTTGGAATAGTTTGGTGGATTCATTTGCTCCAGATTTACCAACACAAAATTTCCCCCGTAACGTTAGGCTATAGTGTTTGGCGCCTACCCTTCAGTGCTCATCTTGCAAGTAATGAGGTGTTCTTGTTTATGGGTTTTGGAGAGGAGCTAGGGAGGGACTGCAGGGACCGAGATTTGACAAGTAGGAACCTCTGTGTGCAGCGTATATATCTTTCTTGTCTAAACTTCAATAATAATAATCAGTAACCCTGTCATAAAGATTAACCGATTGATTGAGGAGGATGTACAGTACGACCTGTTATAAAGTGACACCCATATATTTTCAAGTACGACCTGTTATAAAGAGACACCCATATATTTTCAAGTACGACCTGTTATAGAGAGGCACCCATATATTTTCAAGTACGACCTGTTATAAAGAGACACCCATATATTTTCAAGTACGACCTGTTATAAAGAGACCCCCATATATTTTCAAGTACGACCTGTTATAAAGAGACACCCATATATTTTCAAGTACGACCTGTTATAAAGAGACACCCATATATTTTCAAGTACGACCTGTTATAAAGAGATACCCATATATTTTCAAGTACGACCTGTTATAAAGAGACACCCATATATTTTCAAGTACGACCTGTTATAAAGAGACCACCATATATTTTCATGCACGACCTGTTATAAAGAGACACCCATATATTTTCAAGTACGACCTGTTATAAAGAGATACCCATATATTTTCAAGTACGACCTGTTATAAAGAGACACCCATATATTTTCAAGTACGACCTGTTATAAAGAGACACCCATATATTTTCAAGTACGACCTGTTATAAAGAGACACCCATATATTTTCAAGTACGACCTGTTATAAAGAGACACCCATATATTTTCAAGTACGACCTGTCACAAAGAAGCACCCATATACTTTGACATCGTTTGGGATTCCCGGAGTTGGTTCTCTTACTTGCTGACACATTGAAAGATGAGATGGGCAGGATTTTAATTAATTTTGTGCTTTCAATGTACACGTGGAATATATATTCATGTTCAGTCATGTTCAGTCGTGGACGGTAATTTCTACTCACTGTCACTTCTTGAAGGCCATATACACAAGTATTGCGAGTACATTTCAGCGATCTAGAATTTTTTTTTCTGAGCCTTATACAGTCTTAAAAATCAGCCCAAGAATTACAGTCCACATGAAAGGCTGATAACTATTATCCCATGGCACAACAAGAACATTCCACCGGGTTAGAGATTTTCTTTCTAGCCAAGTACAATACCAGAAATCAGTACAGAAGATAAAATTTACAACTGCATGATGCTTTTCAGAGCCCCCTATGTCTATCCAGTATAAAATGCAGTATTAGCCAGTTTCGGCGACTGTACATACCAAAGATCAAAGATAGTATAATTATATTCTCTTGATCTTGGTATATATACATTAAGGTCACAGGTGCGGTGTTCTGTACCTCACGCCACTCGAGACTATAATGACTGACTGACTGACAGGTGATAGTGTCCACGCTAACACAGACACATCCACACTAAAACTTAGCTGTTACCTTCCTCCCATGCACGAGTCTCCTATACTCCGTTCGTTTCGTCCTCACGCCAACTACTCATTCTGGTACCTCACACAATACTATACCACACATGTGTTAGTAAGTTACTCATCTCTCTCTCTCTCTCTCTCTCTCTCTCTCTCTCTCTCTCTGCGTCTTTGTTCCTCACCTTTCCTCCTCTCGCTATATTAGTTCCTCGCATTGCCTCTTCCTCACCTCTCTTTCAGTTTCCTCCTTTCATCCTATATATATATATATATTTGTCTTCATCACCGCACATCCTCAGAGCCTTCAATTCATCATATAATACAAACAAACCCCTAGGTATACTTTCACTTCACTATAATGTTGTTAGGTATTGCAACTACACCGCCGTTATTTTCACCAGTATTTATCCCCGTTATACTACTACGTTGCGTGGCGTGACTCGTGGAAGGAAGGCAGAACATGAAGCAGAGGAGACGCTGGAAACTTGGGAGGTGTGGGACCGTTATAAGTACACATGCATGACGAAGCCACTGTCAGCCACCCAGCCAGCCATATGTCAAAATATAACACAACAATATTACCCTCCAACTTGTACACAATATATATTATCGCCACACTCCCAACTTTTGTGGCAGCTCTACTCTTAACTGTCTCACATTATCACAGCTTATCAACGACTTTACCACGACTTAAATTTGTCATACTTTTTTCACAATATTAGTTAATTCGTCATGCTCTCAGTACCTTACTTTATTACATCAGTGAGGCAGTACAGTAATAGGTAACCAACCTTTAATGCCTGCGAGCCTTCCACTCTTACATTTAAGTTTTCATGGACATTGGAACTGAAATGGAATGGAAATATATGTAAACGCAATTCTTAAACCATACTTATATGGCTAAAAACATTCTACCTTGCCACCATCACATAATACACAACCCACATGTCAGCCATTATTACCAACACCAGCAGGCGAGCAGCGGTGATTTATTTTCAGTTATTTGAGGTTTCATGACTGCAAACACCGCGGTAAGGAACTTGGCAGTATAACCAATGTCAGCCACTTGAACCACTTTTTCTTTTTGTTCGTCCTCGTCATAGCTATAGCAACACCCATCACTAGATTTCTGTTATCTCACCACACTCTAGTTACTTGTGGCAACCAGCTATTTACTTGACAAACATGATATAATACGATCCTTTCTCATTGTGTTTTTCGGATAATACAAAAGTCGAAAAGAACCCCAAATGCCTTACTGAACTCCGATAACATGTATACAATTATAATAAAATGTAAAATACTACCTGTAAAATCTGCAAGGGATTATAGTGAATGGTTCCGCGTTGTGTTTGATTAGACTTGTGACAGTGTGAAGCTGAAAAACACTGAGGTATAAAGATAAGTTACGCTATAGCTTATAATATTTACTTGGCTTATATTTACCTTGGTTCACATCACCTCAGAATAGCCACGTACTCTGTAATTATAACAACCTCGGCAAAAAAAAATATATATATACAGTATATGTAGAAATAACTCACATCAACTCATACTTCTTTACAATATTGTCGTAACTTATGCGTAGTATTCCGCCGTACAGCATATACTTAACAGAATATCCCTTCTTTCATCTCGTGGATTTTTTGTTTCAACTATGCTAACTTAGGTAATCACGACATAATCATAACCATCTGAGTAACTTCTCTTGCTCCATGTGTTTATATTAATGGGTAATAACAGTTTATATAATTATTGGCCTGAGTTCGAGGTTGGAGAGTAAATAAGCAGCCGTCGCCCCTCCTTTCCCCCTAGTTCTATGGCCTTGCTGGAGTGGAGTTCATTACCATTTGTAAAGAAATATAGAACCAATGTACAGTCTATGAATAATTTGATTCCTTTCGTTACTAACCTACTATAGAGCTGTACTTATGCTTCATTTTATAGTATAGTATTTTGCATGCGTAGCCCTTATATTTCAGTGACGTGTGTACAGTTAACCAGGAAGTAGAGAATCAAAATGATAAGGAAAGTGGTGGTGCGAATGACGTGAATACCGCCGCTGCCGTAGTCGTTAAAGATAGGCTGAGCCACGTCGACAGGGCAAGACCTTGAAACGTGGGTTCTTTTATGTGACACTACTGTATTTGAAGGCTCCTGTAGTCTTCGACCTCTTTATAGATTTTTTGGTATTTATTGAAAGAATTACCGTTTTGCAGCAGTGTTGCCAGATCCGGCTGGGTCCCAGTATTTTGCCCCGGTCATTTATTGTATTTTATCACGATTATTTCCTGGTAGTTTGCCCAGGTTAGGTTCCGGTAGTTTGCCCAGGTTAGGGCCCGGTAGTCTGATGCGGTCTAGGTTAGGTTAGGTCAGGTCAGGTAAGGTCAGGCTAATTTCAAAATGCCCCATTTGAATATGCCCTATCTTGGAAACGGGGCATTTGCGGAGAAAATGCCATAGAAGAAAATAGTCTTAGAATGGTCTAAAATAGTGGGTAATGAAGGTAGAAAATCCGTACGCAATAACGGTAATTCATTCAATATTTACCGATTTTTTCATGTTACTCAGTTTAATTGTAGTTTAATTTACTTTTTTTCAATGCCTTCAGTGACGAAAATTTGGGTAAAGTCAATAAATTACCCATATCTCATTTCCAGAATGTCCTCAGAAATATAGTTCTCTGACCAAAATTCATTCCATTACTTCCTTGCCATAACATTGAATGACGCTCTTACTGAATCACAGGATTGTATCTTGGGGTGAAGGGAAATATCTAGGATTTTCTTTTATAATGTACTTACATGACTCATCATAGTCTCAGTTCATTCCACTCATTCTTTTGTCCTCCATGCACATTTCTTTACATCCTGATAGGGGAAATGTGTCAAATGATTCTTCAGGTGATGGAATGAATAATTAACTCTTTTGTTATGTAATTGATACTCTGATTGACTGATTGTTCAAATACTTATTCCTTCTACTGAATATCCAGAATTGTTGATATGGCACTTGTGCAGTATATACTGATCTTGCTGACTGTGACTCACTAACTATGTTTGATAAACATATATACAAAGAATAGTCACAGCTTCTGTTCTGAGTTTCAAAGGCAGCTCTGCATTGACTCCACAATATGATATAAACAGTACTACACAGTGCCACATCAACGATTCTGGATCAACTGAGGAAAAAATATCAAGTACAGAAAAATGGATTAATTTACTAAGTGATAGGCTGATTAATTGATTGACAGATTCACAGCTTGAGCAACTGAGGACTCACTGCAGGCAGAATGGCCCGAGCGCCACGTGGGAGTGACCTGATGACTGTGCTGCGGGGGCTGGCACGGGTGGGGTCAGCAGCAGTGGAGATAAGGTCACATGAGGTCAACAGAGCCTGGGCCACTTCCTCACTGCGGCCGACCATCGAGGAGGGCAGCAGTAAAATACAGGAAGCCATTAGCAATCTGCAGCAACCACAGACACTCCAGGTTAGTGGGTGGTAAGGATGTACTTTGTGGAGATTAGTGCTCTGCCACCCTCTTGAAGTTTTCCCTTTCTAACTGTTACATATAAACCAAAAAAGTATCATTGTATGTGAGTTAAAATATCAATATTATGATATGTTCTTGCTGCTACTGTATTGTCATTAGGTAAAGTATTTTTGGAGTAATATATTTGTTAATGACTAGTGGTTGATAATTATTGTTCACAGCATGAGGCATCGAAAGTTGTTAACGAGGCTGTAGCACGCTTCTCCATGGTGACAGAAGGCATCAAGGCTTACCGTGGCACCTCGGCTCCACCACATCCTGCTCCAGGTAATGATTTTTCATGGAGTGAGTTCTTGTTGTTGAAGTTCCTCAAGCTGTCTGGCCGAGCAGCCCCAACATGGAGTGAGTTTACATATTCATATACATATTAAAGATGTGTGATGGTCAGTCACATCTTATAGTAGGAATCATTTTGTTGAACAGATCTTGTATGATAACGTTTATTCAAGTGCCATCCAGTGTTTCGATAATCAAGATATATATCTACTAATATCACTCTTTCCCCACGGGCTCCTCCAGATGTGTCAGCCAAGTATGACCCCCTCTATGACCCCAGTGTCCAGGAACTGAACATTGAGGAGATGATGATGAAAGAGGCAACAAGTGGACACAGTGACCTCAGCAACCAGTACACAGAGGTTCTTGTAGGAGCGCAGCTTGTTGCTGATAACCTTACTGAGAGTGCCAGAGGAACCAAGGAGGAACTTAACATGAGGTTAAGTGAATTTGAACCTCTTCTGGACATAACGAAAGCAGAAGAGAAGGAAATTACAGATGAACACCTTCAAGCAATAGATGAAACATTGTCTGAGGTAACAGATGTAGCTTATGGACACAAGATGGATATAAGGAAAGAAGCAGAGCAACACAAACTTTCAGAGGATAAAACTGATGGTGGAAGTGGGGGAAAAACAATTCTTGAAAGTGAAGCTGTACCAGAAATGAGTATTGAGATGTTGATGATGCAAGAGACAGTGAGCGGACAGGATAACCTTACGAATGAGTATGCAGAGGTACTCAGTGGAGCGCAGACTGTTGCTGATACTCTTACTGAAGGGGCCAAAGAAGTTAAAGAGGAAGTTGACAAGAAGTTTAGTGGCTTTGAGCCTTTACTGGACATATCAAAAATAGAAGAGAAGGAAATAACAGATGAACACCTTCAAGCAATAGATGAAACATTGTCTGAGGTAACAGATGTAGCTTATGGACACAAAATGGATATAAGGAAAGAAGCAGATCAACACAAACTTCCAGAGGATAAAACTGATGGTGGAAGTGAGGGAATCAAGGAAGCCTCACAAACAACTGCTTCTACAGCACAAAATACAGAAATATTAGAATCAGATGTGGAGAATGCTAACAATGGTGCAAAAACCATTCTTGAAAGTGAAGCTGTACCAGAAATGAGTATTGAGATGGTGATGATGCAAGAGACAGTGAGCGGACAGGATAACCTTACGAATGAGTATGCAGAGGTACTCAGTGGAGCGCAGACTGTTGCTGATACTCTTACTGAAGGGGCCAAAGAAGTTAAAGAGGAAGTTGACAAAAGGTTTAGTGGCTTTGAGCCTTTACTGGACATATCAAAAATAGAAGAGAAGGAAATAACAGATGAACACCTTCAGGCAATAGATGAAACGTTGTCTGAGGTGCAGAGTGTTGCTTATGGGCACCGCCTTGAATTGAAAGAGGAGTCTGGAGAACAGAAACTCACAGAAGAGGCTGCAAAAGAAGCTGAGAAACATACAGAAATAAATGACACTGTGTCTGGAAGTCCGTCTTTAGTTCAAGAGTTAACACAGCATGAACCTGAAACAATGGTCACTAGAAATGTCATGGAAGGTGCAAAGGAGATGAGTGTAGAGGATGTTATGATGGAGGAAATCTTGAGTGAACAAAATAACAAGGTGACAAATGAGGATATTCTTTCACTTCAAACCAGTAACTCCTCTGATTTTGTTGAAAATGTCAGCAATAGTAAAGAGGACTTCAGTAGTAGGTTAGAGAAGTTTGAACCTCTGCTGGATGTGACTCAAGAGAAGGAAAAAGAGATCACAGAGGAACATCTTGAGGCACTTGATGACAAATTATCTGAACTTCAGGATGTAGCATTTGGTCACAATCTGAAAATATTTAAAGAAGTTGAACATTCCAAACCCATGGAAGAAGTTTTAAAGGATGTGCAGGAACAATGCCTCACCGAGGAAGGTAAGGAAAAGATAGTTAGTTCCTCCGTACTAACTGAAATGCAGAATGTATCTCAAGTCGAAGAAAGTGGAGTTGTTGTGGGACAAGAAGTTGTTTCTGTAAGCCAGTCTTCTAAAGGCAGTGCTGAAGCTACTGACCCAAGCTTGGAACTTGACATTTCTTTGTCTCAGGTGGCAAAGCCAGTTTACGTGGAGGAGGAGAGTTGCTCAGTTGTTCATACTGAAGTTTCAATAGAATCTCAGATCGTAACAAACATCCCTGATGCAGATGGACAGCCAAGTAATGCAGTAACCACCAATAGTGCACAGATGACAAATGTTAACCCAGAGCTTATAGCAGAAGTAGAAGTACCTCCCTCGAAAGTCACATCTGATACAATATGTGGTGAGTTTATCCCTGTAGATTCTGTAGAAAAGACTAGTAGAGGAACCGAGTCCAGCAGTCATGTGTCACTGACAGAAAATAAGGATGCTGAATCAGCAGCACATATGACACCTGTGAATACAGAATCTGTCACACCTCCTGTTGAATCTGGTACAGCAGATTCAGTCACAGTTGGTGCCTTTGATAAAGTTGATGAAGTTACTCAGGTTCTCGCTGATAGTAATGTTAATGAAATTAGTAAGGCTGTTGAATCTAGTATCAATGCCACCAGTACTGCTGGCACTGCTGCTACCACTATTGCTACCTCTGCTACTGCCACCACCACTGCTGCTACTGTTGCTGATGCTGCAGCCATTCCCATCACTGCTAGTGCTGCTGCCACCACCACCACTGCTGCTGCTGTTGCTGCTGCCGCCACCACAGCTACTGCTGGGTCTAATGATATAGGAACCAATACTGGAAAGGAAAACACTACACCAATAAAGCCAAAACCAAAACTTATTGGAAAAAAACCTCTGGCCAAGGATAAGCCCAAATCAAGAGTGAGTATTACGAACACTAATTCAGTAAAGTTTGGGTTCAGCATACTTTGATTAATAAATGAGGAAATGCATGGCTGCAATATTCTAATGGTTATACAGTATAATGCACATATTTATTTTATATGGTACATATTCCAAATACTGTAATGACCATATTTTTTTTACTATGTCTGGTCAGTTTTCCTTTTCATTCACTTATAGTTAATGTTAACTTCATATGAATTTCTGTTGCTGGTTGTCTACATCATTTATAAATCTGTTAAAGGTCCATCCTCTGAGTTCCCATGTCCCGTGTTTCAGTTGGCAGAAACAGCCCAGGCCAGGAAGGTGCCACACTCTCGACTTGGGCGGCTGATGTCATTTGGAAGTTTGGCTGCAGGGCTGGGAGTAGGTACAGTGGCAGAAGTGACCCGACGCAGGCTGGGTATCAATCAAGGGAAAGGTGCTGGCTCTCTTCTGGATGGCTCCCCCTTCCTTACAGAAGCCAATGCCAAGAGAATCGTCGACACATTGTGCAAAGTGCGAGGTAAAAAAAGTCTATGGCTATTAATTATTTATTTTTAAATCGTGACAGATGACCATTTTTTCTTTATTAATAATATACAGCACTGTACTTTAAATGAATAAAAGGACTGGCCCCCTTTCACCTGAGGATTTAGCTATGAGAAGAAAGTTGTTGTCAAAATTTGAGAGATAGAGTTTACGGGACTTAGAAAATTGTCAAATCTTCTTTAAGTTCTTTAGTTAGAAGAGGTTGTCCTGAACAGGTAAAAATCCTTATTATTTTCAAAGTACGTACCATTATCTTTTTCTTTTCAGGTGCTGCACTCAAGCTTGGCCAAATGATGAGTATCCAAGACAGCTCTTTGATCAATCCTCAGCTGCAGAAGATATTTGAGAGAGTACGACAGTCAGCAGATTTCATGCCTAATTGGCAGTTAGAAGTGAGCAATAATTACCAAATTCTCCTCTCTCTCTCTCTTTCTTTTTTTCTCTCCGATTTCTATGCCAACTACCATCTTCCTGCATCTTTGTTAGCACTTCATTTTCACCAGGTATTATTAGCTTTAGGGGGACTAGTGAATCATAAGGCTGATTACTTCATCTTTTTTCTTCATATCCCTGGCCCATTGAGAGGTCAGTCACTCATATAGGTATGTCGTTGTCTTAAACTGGTATCAAATGCATCTTTATTCCCATGACTTGCTTAATGGATCTCCTGCTTTCCCTTTCTTCACCTAATGAGATTTTTCACCAACAGCGAGCAATAACAGACCAGCTGGGCGAAGACTGGCGAACTAAAGTTGCCACCTTCGATGAGCGTCCCTTTGCTGCGGCCTCCATCGGTCAGGTTCATCTGGCAACACTGCATGATGGGCGATCAGTGGCCATGAAGATTCAGTACCCTGGTGTGGCTGAGGGAATTGAGAGTGACATCAATAACCTCATTACCACCTTGAGAGTTGCAAATATCCTTCCTGAAGGTAAATGTTTCATTTTACTCTTCCTGGCTTTGTACAAAGTGTATACTTTAACTTCATGAGATTGTACAACCTACATTATAGGAGTCTATGCATTAGTTATGATTAATATTCCTGCAGGATTTTATGAGTTTACTTCTTTTTTTTAACAATGTATTCTATTATTACAGGACTCTTTGTAGACTCGATTATTGAGGTTGCCAAGAGGGAACTAGGATGGGAATGTGACTACGAGCGCGAGGCAGAGTGCACACACAAGTTTCGTAAGCTGGTGGAACCCCACTCTCAGTATTATGTGCCAGAGGTTATTCCGCAGCTCTGCTCTCAACAGGTGGGCCTTGTGGTGTGTCATAAGAGCTAAACAATGCAGAGATCATATTTGAGAAATCAGAAAAATATTAACCCTCAACACCAGACAATTTGCCCTTCTCAGAGGGCAGTTAATTCTTTGATGATACACTTGAACTAAAACGGGATGATTCCCTGTGACAGAGGATTTCCCAATTTTTCAAGATTTTATTAATGTGTGGGTTCCCAGATCTTCACGACGGAGCTGATCGACGGTTTGCCGGTAGACAAGTGTGTGGACTTGGACCAAGACACCAGGAACTTCCTCTGTCAAGAACTTCTTCGACTGTGCCTGATGGAACTCTTTCAATTTGGCTTTATGCAAACAGATCCAAATTGGTCAAACTTCTTCTATAATGTTGAAACTGAACAGGTATTTTATATCAATATATATATATATATATATATTTTTTTTTTTTTTTTTTTTTATACCAGGACTCCAAGACCCATCTGGCAGTCATACAATTGCAATATGTACTGTGCATTACTATATATACTGTGATCATAGTTGTTATATTCTATGAATTGTTGGTGTTGCCATTTCACTTTTATGTAATGTTGCAGAATAGCTCACATACAAATCTCTAAGTAGAGTGCAATGCTGTACGATATTAACTAATTTAATGCTACATACCCTATAACTAAACTTTATATTATATATATTATATTACCTTTGAATTATCCACAGAATGTAGTATCAAATCACCGATAACTCTTAGTTGAATAATTTCTAACAACATTTATGTAAATAGGTTGCGTTACTGGACTTTGGAGCTTGTCGAGACTATAGCAAAGACTTTGTGGACAAGTATATCCACTTAATCCATGGAGCTGCCTCAAAAGATCGACAGAAAGTTCTCAAATATTCCCAGGAGTTGGGCTTCCTCAATGGATATGAAGCAAAGGTATGACATTTATGGTCTGTGACTCTGAAATATGGCCTTGAATTATTGTGGAAAATTGATAACTACAAACTCCTCTACACTGATAAAACCAGATACCCTAAGTATAGGTGCAGTTTTGTGGACCCTAGCTAACATTTTGCCATTGGGAATTTCAATACGGTATAATAGATTTTAACCAATTAATCATTTAATTTTAATCAGTGACATGAGGTAATCTTGCCAAGGGTCGAGGTCATTGTTAAGTCGTTCATGTTATGTCACTACTGGGAATGGGTTGGCTGCCCTCCCATAAATGATTTGGCTCAGGTAATCCAGCCTCAGGCCTTTACACCCCTGAGTTAGGAATATGGGACATGGATGTTGCCTGCCAATCAATCCTTTCTCTTTCATTCCCTGGCCAGGAAAACTTTGAATCAGAACACTAATCCCTGCCATCCCTTCTGTTCAACAGGTAATGGAAAATGCTCACATCGATGCCATTATGATCCTGGGAGAAGCCTTCCAGGAAGATGAGCCATTCAACTTTGGAGACCAGAATACCACACACAGGATCCAGCACCTGGTACCCGTGATGCTGTCACATCGAATGTGTGCACCCCCAGAGGAGTCTTACTCCCTCCATCGCAAGATGTCGGGGGTTTTCCTCCTCTGCACCAAACTCAACGCAGTTGTTAATTGTTACAGAATTTTCCAGGATATCTATGAGGGCTACCAATATGGTGGATCATGGGAAGAATTCCAATCCAAAGTTAAGTAGTGGTGTACAGAATTTCATTAGCTTCAGTATTGTTGCCGATAGATAACTGTATTGTCCCATTATACCCCCCCACCCCCACCCCTAAATATGCACTATTGTAGCAGAGTCATTTAAAGGAGACGTTTTAATCCAACACCTCTTGCAGTATGGAGTTAAGTAAAAACTTACCAATCACCTTATGGAGTCTTGCACAAGCTCTGACCCATCCACACAGCATCATCTACCTTCCTTTATTCTATTTTGACCACAAAGTTCATCATAACTGTCTACATGTGTTGCTGTCTTTTTTTGTTCACATATTTCTTTAGGGCCCTTATGGTTGTGGTCAGCATGATAAAAAATAAGGTTAATAACAACAATAGTAGTCCTCCATTCACCGAACAAAAGTATTGTATATATAATTATGTTTTAAGTTTGATCAACTTTACTAAATGTTCTCCTGCTGGACTTGGAAATTGTCTCAAATTTGAAACAATAGATACAGGTAACAAACACCAATGATATTATATTTAAAAAATATGCAGTTTGAAATTTAGTTTAAAACTTAGGAAATTCTATTATTTGTTAACTCAGGGACTTGTACATACTGTTGTACAGTAACTTGCTTGATGTAAATTAGTAGTTGCATAGATGTTATACTGTATAAATTATTATTCATGAAATTATAAATGTAATTTTAAATTGATAATTTTGACAAGTGGTGTCCCTATACAGTAAAGACCAATAGTGTTCTGTACATAGTGAACAGTTTTAGGTTAGTTTATTTTAGTATTAACCTAAATCAACTGTGGTCAATGAGGAACGGCAGTGTACAGTACTTGGCTTCATTTTCTGAAATGCCAACCAAACACTAACACTGTACTTCATTGAACATTCTCCCCTGGTTTTGTTTAATCCAGTTTTACTTAGGTAGTTTTGCACATAATTTTAGGGTGAAAGAGAAATGAATGCATTGTATGTACCAGTAATTGATTGGTTGGATCAATTGTTCATTGGCACTATCAGATTTCCTTGGGTGTCAGAGTGTGTAATATGTTGTATAGTTCATTGTGATACAGTATTTTCTATATGTTTTTATTTCAGATTATTAATATGTAGTCCAGTTTGTACTGAAAGGTATGTAAAAGTATAGATGTCTGAAGTTAGGAAAAGAATATTTTAGTACTGTACTGTACGTAGATAAGCAACAGACTATACACATCATACCTTAAAAATTTATTCTATATATTTTTTACAATATTTGTTATCAGTATTGTACAGTGATTTTATAGTTGGCAATATGAAAATAAAAGTCAAACAAATCTAGTTGCAATTGCCAATATTTTAGTGTAATCTACACCTTTTGGTCTGGACATGTCGGTGAGTTTTTTACGGAGGAAAGTGGGAATGGGGACATGAATCCTGGTACCCAAAGGAGACCCATTCTCATCTACTAGAACAATATTATTGCTGTCAAACTTTGGCATCAGTGGGAATTGGTCTTGATGGCATCCAGTCAAGATAGCTTGTTTCTTCTGACCCTTAATGGCAACAAGCACTTTGTCTCCTGAGGAAGAAACCACAAATTATGAGTAATGTACAGTTCTATCCAGATTATAATGCTAAGCTGTCCAGTTATTTCAACAGTACATTTACAGTACTCTATTATATTCATATGGACTGATACACCTGGTAAATCTCTGGGTAATCTCCACACAAATTTTTCATATGAACAAGTCTTGGGGACAAATTGTGCGGTTGATACTCAAAGGTGATGATTCTTGATGATCCAAAAAATCTTCATACAAGATACGAAGAGCTACAACAAACTTCATTTTTCTCTGCTGTCCCACCACTAAAATATTTCAGTACAATATAGTCGGTGACAAAAGTCATGTCGCCACATCTGACAAGTCATGAAATACAGTATGGAATATAAGTTTCACAGGTTCATAAAATGAAAATCCAGAGTAGTTTACTAATTTGCCCCCAGGATATTGTAATTGTGTATAATAAATGTGTTGGTTCAATGATATCCTTTATGCTATCCTTAAAGAAACGCTAAATAAAGCGATACGACTTTTGCCGCCGACTGAACAAAATCTTACCTGTGCGCCCAATTCCTTTCTTATTGTAAACATGGATACATCTTGGTGGTCGGCCTTCCAACATGGCTGATTTCCCCAATTCACTGTTGTCCACAACACGTAGCCTGGTCTGCTTCTGGATATGCTGCAGGGATGAGGATGTGTGGAGTCGCGAACCTTCACCACACCTTGCAGCCCGGAGTATTGCTGGCACCACGTTCATTGCTGCAATGGATTTAACAAGGTCATATGCTCAGGTAACATTTATACTATACCTGGTAGTTGACAAGTTGCAGTGCTAATCAGAGAGACCATGTGAATTTTCCCAGTACAGTATAGAACTAAACTTGTCACTGTATTGAAACACTCTCATAGGGTTACACGGCTCATGTGGTGCAGCCAGCTTAGGATTGGATAATTGTCACACACAAGGGCAGATTAGACTTTGCTGGCTTAGCCATTCTGATATCAAGTGATTACACTGTACAGTACCAAGTCCTTTTCCTATGCAATATGAACTAGAAAAAAAAAGTACTGTATGAAAGACTTCACAAAAGCTCATGTGTAATTCCTCGGTTTTATAAAGCTATAATATCACCGTACTTGTTCAATATCTATTAATGTCAATATTTTCTACTATAAGTATAGAACTGCATTACTCTACTGTATTCTTATTAATAATGACTTATCGTTTGGTGTTACTGCAACTTTATGCTGATCTATTTTTTCTGCTGATCTATAAGGGCATTCTATAACCATATTAATAATAAGAATGGGAGGTAATGATTTATTGCTACCAGACAAACCCAACTAACCTGACTAACCCAGACCAAGGCTACCTCTGGGTCCTAATTCAACCTTCGGAACCTAGTTTGCTGAAAAATTATTACAAACTTAACTCATACCCTAAAAATGTTAACACAGAAATGGTGACACGAGAGTCAGCCTCAGAACAGCCCATCAAATTTACCATACCAGTAATAAAATATAAAATTGACAATAAGGATACACCTCAGTGACAATTAACTTACATCAAAGAATGGGCCGTATTCAAGAACATTTGTGGTGCATACGATGGCTCCATAGACAAACAACACAGCCGTCGTACAGTACCACACCATCGTATAAGCCACGGATGTTCTTGAATACGGACCAAAATTTCATGATGTGGACAATTACACCAAATGAATGATTACCAGTTATACAAGTTTTTTTTTTTGTTCTATTATAAGTTCTCGGTTATACAAGTTTTTTTTTTGTTCTATTATAAGCTCTCGGTTATAGAAGTTTTTTTTTTGTTCTATTATAAGCTCTCAGTTATACAAGTTTTTTTTTTGTTCTATTATAAGCTCTCAGTTATACAAGTTTTTTTGGTAAATATTGAATGAATTACCGTTATTGGGTACGGTTTTTCTACCTTCATTACCCACTTATTTAGACCATTCTAAGACTATTTTCTTCTATGGCATTTTCTCCGCAAATGCCCCATTTCCAAGATAGGGCATATTCAAATGGGGCATTTTGATATTAGCCTGACCTTACCTGACCTGACCTAACCTAACTTAGACCGCATCAGACTACCGGGACCTAACCTGGGCAGACTACCGGGACCTAACCTGGGCAAACTACCGGGAAATAACCGTGGTAAAGTACAGAAAATGACCGGGGCAAAATACTGGGACCTAGCCGGATCTGGCAACACTGCTACAAAACGGTAATTCTTTCAATAAATACCGCTCTCAGTTATACAAGTTTTTTTTTGTTCTATTATAAGCTCAGTTATACAAGTTTTTTTTTTTCTATTATTAGCTCAGTTACACAAGTTTTTTTTTTCCATTATAAGCTCTCGGTTATAAAAGTTTTTTTTTTTTTCTATTATAAGCTCAGTTATACAAGTTTTTTTAGTTTTTTTCTATTATAAGCTCAGTTATACAAGTTTTTTTTTTTTTTTCTATTATAAGCTCTCAGTTATACAAGATTTTTTTTATTGTAAGCTTTCAGTTATACAAAAAGGAGAACACTTTAGTTGCCTTACCTTAAAAAATCCACCTCTCTTCGGCACCTGAATAATTGTGTAATGTGTTGTTTGTTGTTGTGACTGTTGTTGTCTTCTAAAATTTTATTCCTCAGTCTGAACACCGGTCCCGATTTCCGTGTATTTATCAGGGCTCTCTCATTTAAGTGTTTTTTTTTTATTATTATTATTATTATTATTATTATTATTATCTTAAATCAGGGTAATCGATGGTTTCTTAAGATAATTTTTAATGTATGGGGATTTTTTTTATTATACAAAACCAAAAATAAACGATTTAAGATTACAGAAGGGATTCATACAAAGCACAAATTTCCTGTTTGCTATTTATTATTTGACCTATTTGTGTATTTTATGCTTCAGTTTAATTTATATACTTTTCATTTATATCTTTGTACAGTATATCTACACAATGCCTATGATATATATTGTGTATAAGGGGAGGCCGGTAGTCAAATTATAATGTTTTTTTTTATTTTTTTTTTATAGTCCATAATAAATATTAATATGGCCGTCTGGGAAGGTGACAGAACAGGTGATAACAAATTGCCTTTAACCCCACATTATCCAGTCACAGGTGAGTCAGAAGTGGTTATAAGACTTAAAAATAGGACCTAGTGACTCTGATAAATACGATGTGGTGATATAACAGTCAAGGATTAGAGAGATAAGTGTGGAATATACTCAACTGTCCCTTTTGTCTTTCCATTTCCTAATATAAAAACAAATAATGTAGAATATACTCGACTGTTCCTTTTGTCTTTCTACTTCCTAATATAAAAACAAATAATGTAGAATATACGAGGTGTTTGGTTTACGAGTCTTTGATTAAGGAGGGAAGTATCGGGCCGTATTCAAGAACAATATTGTGGTGTATACGATGGACTGGTACCGTTACGATGACTCCATTGTTTGTCTATGGAGCCGTCATCGTATCGGTACCACGCCATCGTATACACCACGGATGTTCTAGAATATGGCCCATTTTGTGTTAGAGGTTGAGGTCTTCAGAGTTCAGACTTTGGGCCATATTCAACAACGTTTGTGGTGTATACGATGGTGTGGTATTGGTACGATGGCTTCATAGATAAACAACACAGCCATCGTATACACCACGTATGTTCTTGAATACGGCCCCTTTATCTAATTGCTTTAATTTTGACACTATTTTGGGATGATAATGGTGGTTGTGTTCTTGTCTAATATCTATTTGGTTGACATTAGGGCTTGTTTTTATAGCCTGTATGCTATTAATAGGGAATGAGTAATTTGTCATCTTTAAACATTCTCACACCTAACTTAAATATAAACTCTGTGACCTGTCAGTAATGTAATGTAAGTACAAAGCAACTCATCACTGTCTAATGCCATCCACACTACTGGCATATCCCTACTTCACATTAGGTTTTGGTAGGGCTGGGCAAATTTTTACAGCTGGATGCCCTTTCTTATGCCAACCCTATTTAGTTGCCTTTTATAACACAGATGCAGCACCTAATATCAATCAATCTATAACACACAGGGCCAATTCTTAAATGCCCGGACTTATAATATTATGAATAAATAAATACTTCTTTTGTAGCCAGTATATTTCTTATGTAATACAGTACAGTATACATATGTAATGGGGTAGTCTTATATGGACATTATAGAGAACTACTGATTCTTCCAAACTAGGGTGCAGAACAAATTGTTTGACATAAATTAATTTAATGAATTAAAGTATTTTTGCCATAATTTGTAGGAATCGACAGTTCTCAATTTTGACCAGATGAGGTTACCCTTCTTAATGTACTTTATTGCATGTTGGTATTTTAATTTTAACAGTATATAATGCATTGTATATTTCTTGGCAGGATGATGTAAGGAATGATACAACTGGTGCTACGGCAACACCTCAAGTTCAAGTTTACAAGGTGCATCAACTTAAGAGCCAAGAAGCCATCATCCGGTGTTTCTGCTTCAACAATATTATTTTATCTGCCTACCGTATATAGTATGTTCATATTTGTATAGTTTTTAATTGTTTAGGCTGGGAGTGTACCATTAATGATTGGAGCAGGATAATGGAGTTGTGACAAGTCATGAAAAGGATCTTTGAGACTGTTTAATTATTGTAGCTGACCAGTAGATGTTGGGGAGGGGTAAAAGGGTACCCATAATTTTCTGAATAGATTTTATTGTGTGAACATGTAAAATTGTTCAGGTTATCCATTAATAATCTGAACAACTTTACATGTTCATACAATAAATACAATACCTTGTACAGTATGATAAAAATGGTTACAATTGCAAACATTAATACTGATGGAAGTTGGAGTTTATCATCCAATTACTATTCATAAAATTAAAGGATGATAGATGACCATTGCGAGGTAAGTGGTCTGAAGTAATTACCTTTGCAGGTTATGAGACTTTTGGTTTAGTTGACGTCAGGCAAATTTCATGTAAATGTTCACGAGTTTCTCTTCATCAAGAGTTTTCCATTTTTACCGTCTCAAGCGCTTGGATAATTGATTTTCTTTCTATAGATTTTCTTTACTGCTACCTAGTTTATGTTTCCTTATTGAGTATGTGCATGTTTCTTTTTATTTCCTCTGATATATTTCCAGCCTGCAGTAATGTGGGCAGTTTGTAAGGGTTTGGGCCCCCCTTCGACCCTAGTCACTCCCCTTCAATTCTTCAACTGTCCCTTCTGTTTACTTCGTGCTTGTTGTCTCTCCTCTTTGTCATCTTCTCCCTAATCCTACCGTACCTTCAGGGTCTTTCAGGCCAAGGCCAATTTGTTTGTATCCTCAATAACACTCTTCTCTCAGTTTTAGGGCCTCCTTGTAGGGGAGGGTATTGCATGCGGTGATGGGTTTATTACTTTAAGGGTTTTGCTGCCATTTTTGACCCTAGCCACTTCTTTTCAATTCATCAGCTGTTCCCCTTTTCCTTCTATTTCTTTCGTGCTTGCTGTCCCTCCTCCTTATCTCCATGGCTGTCATGCTATGAGGTCTTTCTGGTCAGCACACTCTTCTCTCTTCCTCTTCAATTCTTTTAGGGCCTAATGCAAGGAAAGTCATGGGCTAGGTAATGGTGTTGACTCGTGCATGTTGGGTAACCTGGCAAAAATGTACTGATTCACTTCTAAGTGATAACCTAAGAAAGACATTTCACATATGTACATGCTAATGATTATAAGTTAGAAGATAAGTAAATTTGGACTGCATTACATTTGTAGAGAAAGCCAAGAAATGAGGTGAGGGAGCTAATTCATTTTTACAATATTAAATATAATGGAATATAATACAGTAGTAGTCCAGGTGTTGTGGAGTCATCAAACAGGTTATTTTCAACTTCCATCCCGTGACTCTTTTTGCACTTGGCCCATAGACTTGTGTATAATAGCTGAAAAAGAAAAAAAATGTACGTGTCATCTTCTGATTTTTGGATTTTCTTTAATCTTTGCTGTCAATTTGGGTATTTATTTTTCTCTCCATAGGCTTCCTTTTATGATCTTAATTTTCCTCATCCCTCCTTAGTTCATGGGTATTTCTTTCTTTTCTTTTGCATTATGAGGACCCAGCCTGAGTCATGGTGTAGTGAACGAGATGGTCACCCATTTCATTGATATTGACTCTTTAAGTTTCATGGATACTTGAAGGGATTTTCGTCTTTTCACAACACAGAATCGCAAAGCTTAACATCAGACAGGAGAAGGTACAGGACCTTAGGTGATAAATGTTCAATCGTGCACATGAATCTGTGGTACAGGTAAAGTAGAAGATGCATAAGCTTCATACCAGCTTCATGTGTGGACAGCGACAGGTATATAAATTGCGTGAATTCAGGCACAACTGTAATCTGATAGTCATTTTCCAACTTTACCTGTTAATCCTTCTTTAGTTTGCTTTCTTTTCCTTGTGGGGGGGGGGGGGATATTGCCTACGTTATGAGCAGTCCGTCTAAGGATAGTGGCACCAATTTGACTCGGCCTCTCCCTTTCAATTCTTCTGTCCCTTTCTATTTCCTTCATGCTTGCTCCCCACATCTCCATCAGTCTTCCTTGATATACAGGGTCTTTTAGGTCTAGGGTGGTGGTCTTCTACATTATTCATTGCTTCTCTATCCCTTTGCAAGTCTTTTTTTCCTATCTGAAAATTTTATCAAATATTCTGATTGATCCGCAGTTCCTCTACTGTCATCTTACATTCTCAATAACTATAAATTCCTTTAATCTTTCTCATTCAGGTTTTGTATATCTTTATTCCACAGTTTAGCTTTATCTAGTTTAATTCTTATTTACAGTGTTTTCTCTTGGATGAATCAAATAATTCTTCTCTAATTGCTTGCTTTATAACGTTACTCTTAATTCCTTAATTTATCTTTGTTTTTCTGGATTTTTATGATTGCTCATGATGAATTGTTCATCTCATTGTCACTTATCTATTGTTATTCTATACTTTATGTATTGTTTGTGGCTCAATAAACCAATAGATGTTTCTCCTGACTTTTCTTTTTTATTGTGTGTTATGTAGGTTTAATTATGCAACACAAAAAGGCACAGTAATTTTATTAAATGTTAGTACACTATGATACCTACAGAAAGTATCTCGTACATATATATATTACAGTAACGTGTTGAGGTGACATACATGGGGTTACTAAACTAAACTTTAAATATAGTTACCTGAGGAGGCAAGTTTCCTCCAGTGCTACAATCTCTGGAAATAAAGGGGAAGGAGTCAAGGTGAGGGTGAATAAGGGTAAAAGGAATACATACATCATACAGGGGGATGTAAAATGTTGTTCCCCCCAGTTGGACAGATGTCTACACGAGGGGAAACCTTTACACCACCCTGTACACACACACATAACTGGTGTGGTGGCGACCCCAACACTGGTTGAGGTCACCCCCCAGCCAGCCCAGGTGAGTTACTGACTGGGGAGGGAAGAGACAGAGTTAAGCTGGGAGAGAGAAGGAAGAAGCATGAGAAGAAGCAGATGGTAGGGAATAGATCACCCTCTCCCTGCTACCCCGACCCCCCTACCCCACCCCTGCAAAGAGAGAGTGGTCAGCTCTCTCCCCCTCCCCCCACCCACACTCCCTCCTCCCCTGTCCCAGGCCCCCAATATCCCTACCCAACCACACCAGATGAGGAAGCATACACGCATACACCCATACAAAACCTTACATACACACAGGTTATTAATATGGAAAGAGCTGGTTAGTAGCAAGGCTGGAACAATGGGAGAGGCACAAGTAAGGGACAAATGGAAGTTAAGGAGAAGAGATGGTAGTGTGGGAAAGGATGGTGGGGAGAATAGATGGTAGAGGAGGAAAGAATGGTGGAGGGAGAAGGTGAGGTTGAAGCAGTGGTGAAGACTATGCCAACCTGGAAAAAAGAAAGAGGTATTAATAACTCGGCACTGTACAACAATCAGAGAGAGAATGGGAGGGAGATAATTATCTCTGCAATACACACTATATTGTCTGCCAGGCAGTGGATTCCTCCAAACTATGGCACAAGACAGGTCAACTATACTGAGCTAACCAGGAATCAATAGTTTCCAAGTTTTCAACATCCACGGCAATTACTAAGGGAATAAAGTGATTTTGGCAAAGTGGAGTCCATTGATTCCTCCGAAAGTATCACAAAACACATGCATACTAATATTCTTCTATGGCTCTTTGATACAATACAGAGCAATCATTATACACTGAGGTAGGCCTACAGTTGTCGGCTTCATGGCATAGTTTAGATGAATTAATAGCCTTCATTGTACCCCTTTACCACTTAACATAATAGCTGTAGGACTTACAATTACTGTAATAAAAAAAAAAATATTTTTCTGTAGCTGAAGGTAGATGTTCACTGCAGATACTGAAGCTAACTGTGATTGGTCAAAACTCATCATCAAGGGGTTAGGAGTAGATTCATCAGCCAATCTAAATGAATGAAAGAAGGAGTTGCCGACAGCCTATTGAAACTGGGCTCTCATAAAGCTGGAGGTAGGTTAATGATACTACAACAGGAATAGAGAAAGAAATGGAAAGGAGGAAGAGTAAGCATCAAGAACAATAAAGAAAAGTAGGGACAGTTGAAAAGCTGTAAGGGACTGACTTGGGACCTACAGCAGGCAATGAAAAACATGGTATGATATTTGTTGTGGATAATTACCATCAGCTACAGAAAAACAACTACTATACAGTATAGTCATGTTCAATAGTCCTGTAACACCAATTGAAATATCTATATCTCTGCACCTCGCTCCCTCCAGGAACTCCTTTCAGGGTGGTGGCCACAGCATAAGAATCAAGTTCTTCGTCTTGCTCTCCCCTTACACTCACTCATATACCCAACCCTATCCACCCATCTGACTGGTGGTTTGCTTCTCACACCAAGGCCAACAGCTTCACTCCCATACACCTCTATTGTAAACACTCCATCTTGCATTCTCTCCACATGTCCAAACCATTACAGTGTACCACGCTTCATCCTCTCAACCACCTTGCACTCAACACCAGTTGCCTTCACACCCTGACCACTCAATTTATTCACATGGCAACGGGTGCTTAGAATGATCTGTTGGTCTTGGCAATATTGGTTCATAGGATTCCTTCAAATGGCTCATTTTCTTAACCTGATGTAGGACTTTTGATCATGACCTGACATGCACAGAACTACTGGATGATATAAAACAAACAAGTGTAACTCACCCAGTGATGTCGCCTCAACACTTGCAACAGCAGAAAAATGAGATGCAACAAAAGCGTCGACAAGTTCTTCCTAAGTGTACGAGATACTGTACAGTACTAATAAGCAGCTAGCTAGGATGAAGCATCAAAATTAAGTACAAGGGTAAGTAACAAATTGGAGAGCATATATTCCAGGTACAGTCGGCGGCAGAAGTCCTGTCGCCTCACCTGCTTCACCGAGACACGCAGGGCTCATGGACTCGAAAAATACGCACGTTTTCTACACATAATAATCTCGAGTCTATGAACATCGCGTGCCTCGGTGAAGTAAGTGAGGCGACAGGACTTTTGCCTCCGACTGTACCTCTAACAAGAAACTGACACAAAGATTTCCCAATTCGGGCAAATAAAAATGTAAATCAAATAGCCACTTCTGTACAATACTAAAAATTACTGGTGAATTGTGGCTGGAAAAGCATCCTCATGGAAAAAAGGTTTTGGTATATACTGAGGTACTATAACATCAAGGCTGCTGAGGCCTTTTCCTTGTCTTCTTGGTGGCATTGAATTCTGTTACTGATGATGGAGTAAGTATATGTCAATGACTGATAAGGAGATAAATACAGCTAATTAAAGATACAGTAGGCCCTTGATATAATGCGAATTTGACATTTTGAAAACTTCTCACTTAACACATGCCCAGATCATTTTGTATGTTATTGAATAACAGGAGCCTGTAAAAACATCTTCGGATTTGGTGGTCTTCAGTGTGGGACCAAGTGGGAATTTGAGTCGTGGATATAAGTATATATCAATATATAGCAAAAAACATTTAGTGGTCTTCATGAGGAACTACATGTAAAATGAAGTCGTGGCTATGAGGGTATATTAGTAATATATCAAGGATCTATTGTATAGATAGCGGGACATTACTGCTTCATCCTTTACATCATCATCATCAATACCCCCATTTCCCTTTTTTCAAGGGGTGGGGAGGCTCTTGCGCCAGTGCAGGACCCCCGATAAGCAAGGGATCCAGCTCTGAGGCTATCTGAGCCTTTGGTGGGGTACCGGTAATTGTTAGAGAGTGGGGTCCCCAACCGTCACTCCCCCTCTGTATCGTAAGGGATACAAAGCCGACTTCACCATCACAAGAATGGTGGGTGATGTGGATGCCACAAGTGCAGGAGTGGAGAGATGAGGCCAAAGGTCCCCCCACTGACATCTATTGCTTCTGGAGTCATATGAAGAAGCCAGGTGGGTCAATTCAGGTACCTGGCTGGTGACTGATCAGGGAGTCAGGTGTAGGCAGGTGATTGAACTTGGGCACCTGGCTAACAAGTAATCATGGAGTCAAATGAATGCCAGGTGGGTCACCTCAACTGATAGAAGACCAGGGGGTTGGATCATATCAATCGACACACTCTGGAAATGCAATAATTCATATAAATATACTGTACTGTTATAAAAATATAATACTATGTAAATTCTGTACCTAATTATTAAACCAAATTCACATAATTATAACTATAAGGTGTACACACCACCATGAACACTATTTGCATTATCAATCTTATAATGTGATAAAAATGTACTCACTTTTTTTCAGCCAAATAATTTAAATACTGTGCTATACATGTGAGGATTCCACTGTAAATACTCGAGATAATTACTTACCTATATCACTGGAGATAATTACATTGTTCAGTATATTCTTTGTGTAATTTACTATGGTCTGCACTTTAATTACTAAAATTAACTATGTAGTAAATTTCTGCCAAATTAGAGAAAATCACAGTATCTCAATCCTCCTCCCTTTTTGTGACCACTTCTATCTCATATCAACACTCTCATCACCTCCTGCCTTCCTCTCCCCACAAACAACAAACGACTGAGCACACAGTATTTAAAAAGTGCTATACTGATTACCCAAAGAACCACTGCTGAAGCACTGTTAATACATTTAATCCCTCTCAATATAGTCCATTTTCAGTGAATCACAGAATGTGATAACTGTCCACAGTTAATATAATTAATTTGATTATTTCTGGGTGACGGGTGACTTTTAATTCTGGGGTGGTAAACTTTAGCCAATTGAGTTTAGCCTTTACAATACAGTAATGTTTGTGGACATCTGAGAGGTGAAGGGGAGACTCTCTTATTGATTACTTAGAGGGCTACCGATCTCTGCAAAATATGTCTGGAAACAAGATCTATCTATCTATCTATTACCAGATGCCTCAATCCCAAAAGAGGGTGGCCACAAATGAACTGGCGCCATGCACCTCTGTCCTTGGTCAACTGGCGTTCCTCCTCCCACCCAACACCACTCTCACTCATATACCTCTCAACTCCATCCTTCCACCTCACTCTCGGTCTGCCTCTTCCCCTCTGTCCCTCCACCTCACTCTTGTATATAACAAAATAATGGCCACAATATCACTAAAAGGGACTTGTTTCATGAAAGAGTTGGAAGGAATCAGAAGCCCTCAATTTTTTTAGGAATTACAAATCTACCTCAAGAAGTGATGGGATATTAAATATTTCAGTCACCAAGAGCTGTGTTGAGGGTTAACACCATTACAGGTATTGCAACACTCATACACTACAGGTATTGATCAACCACTTCTGGATACCTTGTCATCACTTCAATGGGTGACTGAATAATACAAACTACTTCTTGTTAACTCACCAGCCATGACTGAGATAGGAGAGAAACACCTTGGCTCAGAACAGATGAGAGGAACCATCAAATCAGATGAGAAGCTGTACTCACATAGGTTCATACTGTATCTGCAAAAAATAAATACATCAATGGAAATAGGCCTCTAATAATCAGTCATTTACATACACAACTTGTGAACACTGGAACAACACTCAACCTTCATCCATCTTTCACTCTTATTACAACTTATGCTACTTCAAATGCAATATGTCTTGGCATCTCGAACATAATTGAACATGATTTTAGACCTCACTCACTCATTTTACTTTTGCAGGTGAGGACAATATGCAGTCTTCTTGCCTTTAGTGTTCACCTTTCTCATTATAGAGAAAAATACACAGTAAATAAACTACCTCTTATGTATATAGTATTAACTTAAATTTGTATGAACCATCAATGTAATATTCAACTGATCAATGCCAAACATATTCATAATGCTATAGGGTTCACCAAATACCTAAAAATATGTATTCAAAGTGCATAAAAAGAAATACCTGTGCCAAAGATATATTGTGTGATGTGGTGAAGGTCACAGCTGTACTAAACATGTGAACTCTCAAAGAGGACAGGGAGGGAGGAGAGGGGGAGGTGAGAGGTGTGAGGAGCTGGGGTCGGGTGGAACTGCAACGTGGGAATGGCGATTAGAAATGTCATCTTGGGAGATGGAAAGAAGTTAGAAAGAAGTAGAGAGAAAGACCAGAGGAGAAATAATAAAGGGAGTACAGATAGTTCCATTAGAGTGTACTACAGCAATTGCAGGAGTCTGTGCAACAAGGTAGATGAGTTAGGGGCCATAGCTAGTAAGGAGAAAATTTATACTATAGTGCTAAGCTAAACGTGGATGAAATTTAAGTGACAACACTTCAGAACAGAGTTCCAAATTACCAGGTATAATTTATTCAATGCTGACCACAGACAGAGAAGGGGAGGGGGTGTAGCAATATACGTTAGAGATAATATAAAATGTTGTGAGAAGGCAGAAATTAAGACAAGGCATGACACAGAATCACTATGGCTAGTTAGACATCAAGAATGGCAGAGATAATCTAATTTTAGGAGTTATGTATAGACCACCAAATTTGGACAGAGACAACAGTAGACTGTCATGGGAGGAAATAAATAAAGTGTCAAGAAATGACAAAGTACTGTATGTATTGTAGGAGACTTCAATTTTAGGAATATTAACTGGATGGATCAGACAGGAGACCACGAGTCAAATGAGTTTTAACATACTAGATCTTGCTTTGAGTAACCAAGAGAGTTTGGTACAAAGTCTGATGATAGGAGATACTTAAGGAAATAGCGAGCACTGTGCAATAACATTTCAAATAAAGGCTTGCAAAAGAGTTACAGGAAATCCAATAACTGTGCCAATTTTTCGTTTAGCAAATTTCGAGGGAATGAGGGAACATCTGAGGTGCATTACAGACAAAGTGGGTCATTGGGGAGCAGGAATTAGCAGAGGATGTCAGGTAGGAGAAATCATGCACAGCTTTCAGGTGATGCCTCGGAAATAGACCACAGCAATAATCAGTTTACTAATATATTACATGGAGCACAACAGTTGTATATATATATATCAAACAGACAATTTAAGAAAAGTAACAGCAGAAATTTTGGCTGTCCATTACCTTGAATACAATGCCCTCCCTACCAGCTGAACTGTATTTCCCAGATATTCGTGTTATTACCGACTCAGAAGTCACTAATTATACTTGTACATATAACATGCTACCATATAAAGCAGTGAACATAGGTGATATTTCCTTACCTTGTATAAATATGGGTAAAAATGTTAATATACTTGAATCTGCATCTTCCACCACTTCACCACATGTGTTGTGTTGCTGACATAAACCAGTGTTGCCAGGTCTGCTTGACCATTTCCCAAACTTCGACATCAGAATTTCCCTATTTTTCTAAAATATTCCCTGTTTACTCTTGAACATTGACGGTCTTTGGTATTTTGTCTGGTAGAAATTTCCCCGTTTACTCTTGAATAATCTTAATATAATTTTCCAGCGTGGACTTCAAAATTACCTAATACTGAGAAATTTCTCTGCACCTGGCAACACTGACTTATACTTATGGGCTGTGGTTATATCGTATCCTGAAAATTCGGTTCCTTCTTAACTTGTCAGTTCGACCTGTCAACATTTGATAAAAATGAGGATATAAGTAATAAGTGTAAATAATTATGTGATACTTTAAGGCATTATATTGCTTTGAAATATAAAAAATAAGTCCTGCAGGCTGAGCCGCTGTAGTACAAGTACAATATCCAAGAGTGGAATCATCTCCCATCTCACATAGTTAATAGCCCCATTCTTGACACGTTTAGAAATAAATGGATCACCAATCATTACCTTCCCAATCCTAATCCTCAACCCGCAGTCCCAGACCCAATCCACCTTTATCCTTAAATCCTTAAATTCCCCGCATATTATACTGTCCATGAGCGGCCCTCTGCGGGACCCACAACTTCAACTTGAATATTTAATAAATAGAGCCGAGCCATTTCATACCATAGCTGCGGTCCTGTTGCAACATATTTACATTCCTGCAACCAATCACAGTTTGTGATATTTTAATAGGCTTTTAAGTTGTTTTGTATTTTCTTTACTGTAATTAATACCAACACCAGGCAGAGTTGTAGTCCACTCCTCCATGGGCCACTTTTCAATTTTCACTTATGTTTTCAGTCAATTCAGTGGTAAGTGGATGGTGGTTGTCATGGTATCGTGGTGGGATGCTGTCAAGTGTCAACATCCGTCAACAACACACACCACTTTTTCGTGGCACGGTGGTAACTACAGGCAGCTTAAACCAGGCACAGGCATTGCCAGCACTTCTATTATGGATGTCGGTGAGGTAGCTTGTGTCATCACATGGCTCCTCCATCAAAGGTCTCCAGTGGCCACCTACCGTACTCACAAATAGACCAGGTTACTATTTTATTTTAATGACTGCCACGAAAAAATGGCTCGTGTGCGGGCTTCCAAAAAAGCACCTGTATTTCATTTCTCGCTACTAAACAGTGGTTGCCACCATCCATTAACAATTGTCAAAGTGACCCATGCAGGGGCTTAGTTAGAATAATATTGGTGTGAACTTTTTTCTATTTTGGCAAGGTGAAACTGCTATTCCTAATACAGTAGTCATGGAAAACTGGATAATCAGTGTTGTAGTCTTCATAAAAGGGTAAATGTAAAGTGTGGGGGCATCTGACAAAGTGGGGCTAAACAATGTTGGTGCTAATGTCTGTTATATTAGCCCTCCAAGCCTGTGGCAGGATATAACCCATTGTCCTGGGAGGCTGGGATACAAGGCCATTGCATCATCCTGGTCATGATCTATATAGATCTTGAAACTGTTTACCTTAGTTACATTCCCGAGGTATTACCCTGCGTACTCTTTTTACCATTAAAGTTCATAAGGGTGGATGGAGAGCAGAGTCAACTCACACCTGCTGGGATTTGAACTCAAGTCAGCGCAAGCAGACATCTAAGTTTCTGAAAAATCAAAGTACTTCAATCTGAAGGTCTTGCTAAGGATGCTGTGATACAGTTACAGACCTATTCAAGTGGATAATGACACAAGTTGTACATGAACAATCTATTTATAATTGAGTTAGCATGATCTTTGTTTAAATATATACATTACTGTATATATACATACATATATATGTCCCTGTAGGGAAGCACTGCTAGAGAAGTACGCAATACTTATAGGGTCATGATGCCCCTTCGGTCCTAAGTCAACTTCCTCCATCTGTTCTAATAATGCGTTTTGCCTTGTTTTTCTTCCATATATTAATCTTACTCTCTTAACTCAGTCTTGTCTGGACTGGAGAGGGCTGCCTTCACATGGTGGCAATCACATGCTATAAACAGCAAGCACACTACCTTCAACCTATTCTCATACTCCAGCAAAGAGAATGGTGGCCTTTGGACCTTGGCACAATACCAGCTTGGGTCACTGGTTTCAAAATGACATAAACTTAGTAAAAAATAATAACATAATAATTCATATATATGCATATATATATATATTTATATTTATATATGAACATGGCCCCAGCCAGTCCTGAGGTATGCATAAGGACCTACAGTTCTCGCCCCAATGTGGGACATTTGCAGCCGCACACACACTCACCATCAGTACAGCCCTTCACCACCTTCACATTACACACACACACACACACACATACACACACACCTTTTTATGGCATTTTATCAAAATTATATCAGAATTAATAATATCACTAATGCCATACTTTAGCAACAGGACTTCCTTTAAATTAAATCCTATACAGTATATGAGAACAATCGGTTACTGGTAATTCAAAAGAAATTGAAGTCAAGACATAAAATTTAAATTGTAGTTTAAAAAAGTTAAACTGTGTGGCACATGGATACCTAAGGTGGGACAGGGATGTAAAGTATTTGGCAAGCAATTATCTAACCAAAATTATAATGATCATAACACCCTACAACTGCTGAAGGGGTCTGTGTTGATGTTGGAAAATTGGAGGTAACTCATTTCTCAAAGCTGGAAAAAAAAAAGTGTTCTGGCACAGGTATTCTCCCATTTGCCCACATCATGACAGACCTCTTAAGAGCAATGACAGACAATAACAACATCATAATGCTTGGCAAAAGAGGCCATATAGCACTTAGGGTCCTGGGCTGGAACATGACCAGAGTTGCTTCCAAGGCTTTGTAGATTTTATGGCGGCAATCTCTTTCAGTCAATTTAAAGGGCTAATGATTCCTCCTAACTATACCTGGAAACAGACCACTGCAATCTATGAATAGGAGGTCTGTTTTGTAGTATAGTTTTGAGGAATCAGTGGCCCCCAATTTATCTTCAAGAGAATCTTCCTTTAAATGGAGACACCTTAGCTGAAACAGTCATTGTCGTTGCTTACCCCTTGACTTTATGAGCATATGAACACCCATCAGATTTAAGTGGATTGTCTCCTCTAGGCAAATTGGATGACTATCAAACTATGCTACAAAACAGATCCCCTATACCTATACTGAGACAGGCTATTTCCTGGCATAGTTTTGGGGAATTAGCAGCCCTCCATTTCGACCACAATAGGTAATCCCCTCAAGAGCAAAGGTTGTGGACCAAGATATACAGTACAGTAATCTATTAACATCCAAATATCTTATACTACCAATACAATAACTTCCAATATTTCACCCTACATTAACATTTATACTTAATGTAGAGTACAATGATACTATTTTTCTCATAAATGTACAAATGGAATTTAAATATTTCAAGCTTAATTTCTATGCATAAACAACATTTCGTGTAAAACACAAGTATATTAATTTTCCTGTTTAGAATTACTGGTTTTGGGAACAACCATTTCATAAAGATTTGCTTGCAATCAACAGGAAATATGAGGGGATGAGGTGTGGAGAATCTAGAGGCTACTGTACTATTAGATACTATATTTCCAAACAATAATAAAAAAAATTATCCTAATTTACTTGGTTTGGTCTGTTTTGGGACACAGTTTGGAGGAACAATTCTACAACTTAAAAAAATATTTACCCATTAAATCATAATGATGTCCTTTAAGTTCATATGACATCCTTGGTATTAAACAATAGAGGCCATATGGAACTACAGTAAATCATAATGTTAAAATATTGATGATAATTAAAGAGAGGAGGCAGAGGTTAATGGAATGTTTTTTCCCCTTGACGAAAAAAACAATCCAACTGAAGAGCAGTGTCACTACACATGCAATCAATAAGTTTTGGGAATTAAGAAAGAAAGTCCACCAGTCAAGGAGAAACATGAGAATGAGAAAAATATGGAAAAGCCTCAGTGATGAGCAAGCTTAAGAAAGTGTATAGGTACCCATATTATCCATAAATTGTATCGGAAGACTGAAAATATATGTTTGCTGGTAGTAGATTATCCAAACCAGGAATCAAGTATAATGACTAACACCAGGCAATATTCCTCACCAAATGGAAACTCCTCATATTCAAAGGCTTAATAATTTTCTTATGGAGCTAAGGGACTGAAGGAGAACAGCTGCTGCTGGACTATATACAGCTATACTGTATACTGTAAAGTATTAAATTTTGTCCATAATTAATGACTGCTTTAGGCAACAGATACATAGGTCCTGTTGATAGAAAGTGGAAATATTTGTGCTTGGGAGACTTCACCATGCAGTGTAAATAAATTCTTGTAATTTTTAATATACAGATATCTAAATAATTTTCAACTTACTTTAATATTATTTTATTTCCCTCACTTCTCATTTGATGCATATCATTTTATGACCTATACTCTACCTGGAATATAAATTTAGAAAAAAATATTGTCATGCAGAAATGCTGTCCTTTAAAAAATTGATGATTCTCCTGTTACTTATATGAAAGACAGAAGATAACTGATATAATTATATGGCACATATGAGGAACAGGCAATACATTGTGCCTTAAGTCTGGAATTACCATGCTTGATATTCTGTGATCAAACAAGGTTACTTTAAAATGACATCACAAAATGATGGTACTGCATATTGTACTATCATCCACAAACATATCACAATCAAAGCCTGTTCCATTTCATCACTTTGCATTCGCTGCATTAAAATTATACACATATTCACAAAACTGCTTAACACACCCTATTGTAACACCCAAATAATATTAAAATACTATATATGTACAAAGGATATTACATCATACAAACTAAGCCCTTACAATGCTCCACAGGCATTACAGTACTGGAGTAAAACCCTGGCCTAGCTGAGAAAATACAGCTACTACCGGACATTTCTATATGGGCATTAACATGTGTACGGTTGTTGACAGGAGTTCTTTACTGATTGTGGAATTCATTTAAAGTTGTATAGCGATAAACCTCGTAACTATTTAACCCAAGATATTTCCTTCTGTTGTTTCAGTTTACTTACAAGTGGATAGCCTACAATTTAACATGAACACATTTTCCTACATCCTCTTGTTAAACTAAAGCTTAATTCATCCATCCTTCAGCTGGTTATCAAGGGAGCAAAGGACACCCACATATACAAATCGAGCAGCAAGTCTTACCCAAGAATGGAGGAGAGGAAATAGGTGCTCATGTGATCGACCCTTTTGATAAAGTTCCAAATATGTGGTAGAGAACTGGTGTCAGCAACTACAGTATACATACCCGTTACCCATTCTTAAACCAGTTGTGCTTATTACATCCTAAACAATTATATTCATGCACATTGGACAGTAGACAGTGGACACTTTCTGTTTGTAAGGACACAGGATCTTCCTGCTTCGTGTAATAGGACGAAATTTTTTGTTCCATGCCTTAGGGTTATGTATAATGGACGTGTTGACTTCAGTCCATGTGGAACTGGTTTCTTCATTAACTGCTGGACTTTACATAACTCAGGACCTCAGTTATGTCTCTCATCACCTGCTGGTTCTGCCTCTGTAAAAAAAAAAAAAAATCAAGTTAATAACACCAGCAGTGGTACCTGTTACGATACTCAGAAATAATATCCACTTCTAAGTTTCACAACACAAATAATGGTATGGGAGAACGTCATTACGGCAATATCAGAAGGATTTCTTTCATCATTTTCTCTCTTGCCTTCAATTCCTACAAAAATAAAAATCATCAGTCAGTAATGTACGTATTAACAATCAATGCTGTGGATCTGTAATGACCTTTAGCCTCTTAGAAAAAAAAAAAAAAACACACATTGAAATAATACGGTGCCGAAACACGCACAGGCCAGCCTGTCCAGCGGCCTGCATAATTTATTAGCTGGCTCGTTCAGATAAAACTGACTCAACTGAACGTGTGTGGGGAGAAAATCCTTCTGTGCAAGTGGCCTCAACCGTCGCCTTGGAATTAGTCTCGGACAATTTTTTTGAGTCAAGCCTCCGGTCAGGTTCAGGCCATTTGAGCGAGTGTGGGTACTTCAGGCCGTCAGCCGTCAGTTCAGTCACTAGTGAAGGACTGAAGGCCCCGTGCTGGAGTGGAGGGTGAGGTGAATACATTCGTGTATAATAGTTTACCACCATGACCACTCGCGGGGATGAGCGCAATTTCTGGTTGGAATTTACCAAAATTTATAAAGACAATTAATTGCTGTCATTGGAAGATAAAAAGCAAAGACTATTCACACTAACTATCACCACCCTAGTTAACACTCCTTTCATTAGGAAATGCGTGGTGAATATTACATAAAATTAGCCGTCTAATTTATCTAAATTAGAAAATGACAGCATTAAAATTCCTTAATTCTATGATTAGCTTAAACTAAATTTACCGCCATTACTCAGACAGCGTGATTGGTAATGTAATTACCTTAGATTACATAAACCTGCCTTTATTCTTCATCAGAAGTATATAATATTATGAATACCTTATAAAGTATTTCCTTTTGTGTTAAAGTGGTTAGAGAAGCATCCATAGTCACCTTCACTATACAATGTTTGACTAACACTGAGCTACAGACGTGAGGTAGACTGAAGTACTAAATCAACAAGGACTGAATCGTGGGCAGGGTTGCCAGATGCTTCACTTAGAAATAGGACAGACTCGTTATGAAAAAAGGACTTTTGCCCTCAGAAAAGGACAAACCATAAAATATACAAAAATAATGCTTTGATGTTTTCTCATGTCCTTCAAAAGCTGATTTTCGCATGTTTGATAAAGTACAATAACACCATTTGCAATAACATGCATTGTCTTGCCAAGAGAGCCACTTGAACTCATTCTCACAAGATTTATTATAAGTTCTGGCATCATTATAGGTTTTCTTCCACTTGCCTGAATTTATATTCCTGAAAAATAGGTTTGGCTACTATAATCACTGCATGCTTATAGCTCATAAAATATTTGGACACAGCCTTTTGATTGATATATCACAAATATTAAGCAATAAGGAACACAACTGTATTCAGTAAACGAGGCACCGATCTCCTAGCACCTACTGGCCCAGCCACCAACCTCAACACCACACGGTACCACGAGTAATTACTGACTATTACTAAGCGTATCCTCGACTAGCCTCGAGGCTCGGCTTCTCCGTAACTTCGTAGATTACTAGATTTTACCACCCCCAGTCCCCACCCTTCCCCTCTCCCCTCCCTATCCCTCGCAAACCGGACAGGTGCTGGACGCGTGAGTTTGAAACGGACCAGACATACAAACCATGATCATACGCAACGTATATTAAAATTTATTTACTGATGTATTTAGAGTAAGTGATACAGCCTCAGACAGGGCAGTAACAGAATATACTTGGACAAAGGACAGAAAAGGACAGATTTAGGTTGTCCTTTTTTCTTAAAAATAAAAATGACAACAGATCCTGAAAAAGGACAGATTGTCCTTAAAAGGACAAATCTGGCAACCTGATCGTGGGACAGGCCAGAGCGAGGCCAGCCACTTCAAGGCCACCGGACAGGTTGCCCTTTAGACTGCATGTATCTTAATAAATCAACACTCGTCATTTTCTCCGAGCACAATATCATGTCAAAAATATTATAAAAGCCATTTTTTTTAACGATTATGTCAACAAAACAAAGCATTAAGTCCATGGGAGATTTGAAAGCGACAAATTCTGCACTACACAAAAAGTTAACCGGATAACTGGTATTGAGAAAAGTGGCATATGGCAACTATACCTCACGCTGTGATTTACTGACTCTCAAAGGGAAGACACACACAGTCACATACTGTGACACACAGAGATACTGATAGTGCTAATAGGTGGACGTAGAGTTGTGGGCTCTGGGTATGAGTAGTGTGTTCAAGGGAGGCAGAGTATAATTTAAACTATTACATATGTACACGTACCGTTACAGATCGCTGTACATTTACCTGGTGGATTCAGCAAGTGGATAAAGTTAGGGAGTGATAAACAGTGATCCTATAATGCTGTACAATAATGGCAATGTGAAAGTAAAGGACAACCAGTGTGTTCAACATCCTTAAAACTCCAGCAGTGACGAGTTGATTGAATCTACAGTACCAACAGCAGTGACGACAGAACCTCAATCCGTGTCAAGGAACCAAAGGATTTTAATAATTTCAAAACTTTACCATCCATAACACATGAGTTACTGTGAGTGGATTTATCAACAAAACAGTATTTCAATTATTTCGGGTTAAGTGTTTATACATTGAAAATACTGATATTGGGTGTAGTAGTAACAGTACTCGTGTTTGTGGATACTCGTAAATATTTTGAAGCCCATTTATCAGGTTCACTATAAAGGATGAACTAATGGGATTACTGTATACACATTCTGTCGTGCATAACTCCATCAAGTGTGACAAAGAATACAGTCTGTAGTACAACTTGTTACAAACTACCACATACTCTTCTTCACCAAGGAATAATTTCAAGTTGCCAGAAGGTGCACTCACCACTATGGAGCTCAACTCATCTAGTGGTGAAGCAACTGAGACCCATACCATCCGTGTAGCAGCCGTCGTACAAGAGTTATTCCCCAGCATTCAAAAGGACAACCCTACCCAAGACTGGCTAAAGAATTTTCTATTTCGGCTTTCTAATTTACTACAGACCACACCACAGGAAGCTACCAATGAAGTCACACAAAGACTCAAGCGGCACATTCGTATCAACTCGGTTGGAAATCCGTCAGTAGATCTTGTGGCTGCATCCATGCTATTATGTCATCCACACCTACACCTGCGACAATTCCCCAACAAGAACGTGCCACTCATGCCAAGGTTTCTGCCCACACCACTGAGGGAAAAGGTGTCTATGGGAATATTTGTTCCTCTGGGTCACCTCCTGTACGCAGAGACACTCATGCAGAAGGTAGCCTTCCACGTCTTACCTAATGGGAAATGCGTAGACCCGGACCCTTACCCACTCAACACTAACGAGCCTGCACCTGAAAACTTCGTGGCTCTCGTCAGACGGCCAGACGTGCTACGAGGCCTCAGTACCCACGCCTTCACCCTCGCCTTTCGTTTCCCCTTACTGGCTGCCGACATGCACGGTCTCGCACGACACATGACCATACTCATGTACGTTCACGGACTGCCTGTCGCCGCCGCCATCGACCTCTACGACTCCTTCTTCTGGGAGTTTCAGCGACAACTGAGTCTGATGACAGTGATGCCCCTGGACCAGTTCCCATCGTGGCTGGTGGATAGTGTATTTGTCCGGTATGGTATCACTCATCCACAGCCACTCGTCCAGCAATAACCCCTAACCCCTTCCTTCTCCATAGTGTTGTAAGTGTAAGGGGTAGAATAAGGCTACAACCATGGCCTCACTTCCCACCATGAACCTCCCACCAGTCAATTAGACCCATGTTTCCTTCTCCTGGTGTCATGCGTTACAAGGATGACAAGTGATTACTCGTAGTCTTCTGTTGTGTGTGCGTGAGAGAGATAGACTGTTGTTGTATGTGAGAGAGAAAGAGAGAGAGAGACTGTTGTTGTGTGTGTGAGAGAGAGAGAGACTGTTGTTGTGTGTGTGAGAGAGAGATAGACTACAGTGCCGAGTGTTACAAACGCTATACACGAGAGTTGTGAAGGACCAAATAGTGTTAAATGTTGATCAAAACTAGTTGGCACCCTTGCTTTGCACAACTTTGGCAAAATTGCTTGGTGTCTCAGCTGGTGCCCGTGTGTGTGTGGCTGTATCAGACCTCAACACTCCATCACATCATGGCCATACCTCGCTTTAATAGAAGTCAGATATTTTAAGTAACTGATTATGTACAGTAACTATGATGGAGTTGTGAAGGTGGAAGTGGTGAGCCTCATGGGGTGGATTTTCTAACAAACTTGTGATTCTTTATGTTATTGCCAAAGAAAATTACACACACATAATGAAAATTCAATAAAGGATACAACTTGAGCCCTTTCATGTTTAAATTTCCCAATCCATACAGATCAATGTCAAAATAAAATCTAAACGGAATTTGTAAGTGAAATACATACATACATACATACATACTGTACAAATGCCTCCAAAAATTTCGAGACACTACCTGCTAGACTCTAAACAGGTAGTAGTGTCTCAAATTTTTGGGAGACAACCGTACATCAGAGGAAATTAAGAACAAGAATACATGAATACATCTTCAGAGGTTTGGCATCACAAGTAATAAAATAACAGTAGGTTCCGACAAGTGCATAACATTAAACTCAGTAATGTATAAAACTTTATGGTATACACGTGCATGGATGGATGGCTACCTGATAACCAAAGATAATAATTCTCTACTGATTAGAACTCAAAGATAAGTAAGTGCCTCTCCTTATAGTTTTAAATTAGAGGAGAGAGAAATCGGACACATGTGGTGGATACATTTTAAGGTCACTTTTTTTTTTTTTTTTTAATTGGTTATGAGCTGGGAGGGAGAAGGTACATAGTTAATCGTCTTATTATAGTTTTACATGTGTTTGTTTATTTGTGTGTGTGTGTGTTTATTTGTGTGTGTGTGTTTGTTTATTTGCGTGTGTGTGTGTGTGTGTGTGTGTGTGTTTGTTTGTTTGTTTGTGTGTGTGTGTGTGTGTGTGTATGAACCAACACAGCCACAAGCATAATACAAATATAGACAGACAGGCAGCCGAAGTGAATATAAAATTAACGCCACTTTACAGGCCTCATTAACTCTACTAAACTTAGTCTAAAAACAGCCAGTGAAAGAACAAAAATCACAGCAGCGTTATCGTGTTCGTTGGTCGATTATCTGGCAGTGTGTCCGGTGGTGTACAGTCGGGGTCAGAAATAATCATCCACACATAGAAGTGACTCACGTAAAACATTTGACTGCTTCTCTCTGGTGGTCCTTAGCTGATAAACTTTTCCACTAAAATAATAGGCTAAGTACCATCTTCTAATTTAGTACAAGTAGCTGCACACTACTCAAAACAATAACATCATAATATGAGAACGTGAACACAACAAATTGTTTGAGTTACCCATATGTGGATGATTATTATTGACCAAGACTAGACATACATATGAGTAATAAGTGTAAACATGTGGTGAAACGTTTCTCTCTCTCTCTCTCTCTCTCTCTCTCTCTCTCTCTCTCTCTCTCTCTCTCTCTCTCTCAAACTATGGTAATCGTCCGGAGTTTTCGTTATAGTTTTCCTAGTTTTCCCGTCCTTTCTTTTGCTTGTGGATATAATGTTGTTGTATTGTTTTTAAGAGCGCGAGAGATGCAAAACAGACGAATGTAATAAGAGACAGAGGCGTCGGAGAATTTACGGGTATATATATATTCATGAAAGCATCGCATTCACACTTTGATAGGTACTGTAAAAAAAATACTTGATGAAAAAATTGTAATCGACTTCCTCCTCACACACACACACACACACACACACAACCATCTCTCTCTCTCTCTCTCTCTCTCTCTCTCTCTCTCTCTCTCTCTCTCTCTCTCTCTCATGCACTCATTAAAATTACAACCACCGTCCTCCCTCACTCACTCACAAAACCCACAACCATTTCCCTCCCTCCGTCTCTCTCTCTCTCTCCTTTTCCCTCATATGCCAACAACACCACCACCACAATCACCACCAACCCTTCCCACTATATAGAGCGGTATAAAGTGACTCGCCCAAACAAAACAGATTCTTTACTTCAATGTTGATATCCTAGTCTGTTTCCTGGTATAATAGTTGTTTTGGAGGATTCAGCAGCTTTCCACATTCAACCACATCTGATTCATCCTTTACAATGGCTGACCTATATTTTCCAGTCTCTCTCTCTCTCTCTCTCTCTCTCTCTCACCATCCTGCCATATCAACTTTTCCTTCCTGTAACACGTCAGCGTTTGCCACACTTCCTTTTCCTTCTCCCTCTCAGCTTTCATATAACACTTATTGTACTACACTCTATCATAATGAAAACATCTGGAGTTGGTCAGAAGACGTGGTTGTACTTAGAATTATAATTAAATAATCTGAAATGGGTCAGAATACATCCATGCACAAACCACAACTCAGACACTCAACGGGATAACAACACATGTCAGTGATTATGATTGGGACGTGTTTGTGTACTTACATGGCGTGAGGTAGGGGCGTGGGGCGGCAGCAGGTGTGGAGGGCATGGCGAAGGAGGCCCAAGAGGAGTGGCGGCAGGAGGAGGAACACGAGGAGAAAAAGGGCGTGAGGAGGGGCGGCAGGTGTGGAGGGGCCGGCAGAGGAAGGGGCGGTGTGGGCAGGGAGGCCGTACCACACCCTCAGTGACTCCCTCACTAGCTCCTCGTCCCTTGGGTCCACAGGTTCCCCCGTCGTCACCTCCGTTGGGGGATGGTAGTCGGACGAGTGATGATCGTACGACCTGAGTGTGGGTGTGGGTATTATAGTTGAGGTTATGGTGGTGGTGGAGATTATAATTGTAGATACTTTTAGATATTTCAATTATTACTATTATTATTTCACCAATACACACACACACACACACACACACACACAATACAGACCTGGGCGGTTCTGGGTCTATCCTCACCCAGAGATCGTTAAACTGGGCGTGTTTCCTGGAGGGGAGGCTGGTGGTTGGGGGCGCTCTGTTTCTATCACCACCCGCTCCTCCTGCCCTCTGCTCCGACAAGAACCTGGAAAAAAACATGTACAGTACACGTTGGGAAAGTATGATTAACTATTACCACAACTATATGTAATTACTCTAAAATCTCTCTCTCTCTCTCTCTCTCTCTCTCTCTCTCTCTCTCTCTCTCTCTCTCTCTCTCTCTCTAAACCCGAACGATGCAACACATGTAAACATCAAATCTCAACCGGGTTACAATCTCATGCCATCGGTTTAAACTGTGACAGACCAAATAATTATGACTTCCAATGACTACGTACTTATAAAAACAGCTGCTGCCTGACCCCCATTATAACCTATATACTGTACGTTAAACCCTTATAACTTATACTGCACGTGGTTCCCTTATACTGTACGTTACCCCCTTATAACTTATACTGCACGTGGCCCCCTTATAACCTATACTGCATATTACCCCCTTATAACCTACAACAGTATAGTGCACTTGGCCCCCTTATAACCTATACTGCACGTGGTCCCCTTATACTGCACATTACCCCCTTATAACTTATACTGCACGTGGTCCCCTTATACTGCACGTTACCCTCTTATAACTTATACTGCACGTGGTCCCCTTATACTGCACGTTACCCCCTTATAAACTCAAGATACTACACGTACTTGGCGAAGGCTGGGTCGTGTTGGTGTTGTGCGTCGAGGGTACTGGAGGTGAAGAAGTCTTTAAGCACCGAGGGTTCTGGTACGATGCCTCCTCGGTGTCCCCTTCGTCGTTTGTGTCTGCCGAGGAAAAAATAAATCATTGGGTGTTTTTTGGGTCTCGGGTGTAAAACTAATGCCACCTACATTTCTATTTCTTCACTATATTATATTACTTTAAAAAAAAATAATTTGGTGCACTTTCTAAGCTACTGTCATCCTTAATAAGATACAGTATAATATATCCTTTTTCCAAACATAAATCTCATTAAAATTTAGGAAATACAGTAGATAAATAAATTAAATAAAAATGTGATGAGTTGTTGTTTGTTTGTTTGATGAGTTGATGTTGTTTGTTTGTTTGTTTGTTTGATGAGTTGATGTTGTTGTTTGTTTGTTTGTTTGTTTGATGAGTTAATGTTGTTTGTTTGTTTATTTGTTTGATGAGTTAATGTTGTTTGTTTGTTTGTTTGATGAGTTAATGTTGTTTGTTTGTTTGATGAGTTGATGTTGTTGTTTGTTTGTTTGTTTGATGAGTTAATGTTGTTTGTTTGTTTGATGAGTTAATGTTGTTGTTTGTGTGTTTGATGAGTTAATGTTGTTGTTTGTTTGTTTGTTTATTTGATGAGTTAATGTTGATGTTGTTGTTTGTTTGTTTAAATGATGAGTTAATGTTGTATATTTGATGAGTTATTGTTGTTGTTTATTTGATGAGTTAAAGTTGATGTTGTTGCATGTTTGTTTATTTGAATAGTTGATGTTGTTTGTTTATTTGATGAGTTAATGTAGTTGTTTGTTTGATGAATTAATGTTGTTGTTTTTATGTTTGTTTGTTTACCTTTTAATTCTGGTTTCTGGTCCCACGTGTTGTACCCCCAGGCCAGCAGCCCTCACCACGTCCAGCACAGTGTGATTGCCAAGGAAGTGACCTGTTAATATCATCATCATCATCATCATTATTATTATTATTATTACACTGGTAGCAAAATAAACATCATTATTATCATCATCTTCATCATCATTATTATTATTATTATTATTACACTGGTAGCAAAATAAACATCATCATTAACATCATCAACATTAATTAAACTGAAGTAAAAAATATTTCTATGACTATTGTAAAAAAAAAAAAAATGGAATCTTCAGAAATCGTATACTAAAACCAGAATATTCGGGTCTCTAAAAAGCTTCAATTTTTCTTCCCTGTTATTCAATCGAGTTAACAAATATTATCGTAGTCTATTCCATTACGGCTTCGTTTTCTGTGATACAAGATGCTCTCCTCCGTTCTCTCTTTCAATTATCGCAGGGGATGGAAGCCAATATTTGATGTGTATTATTGGAACTGATTGAAAGCTGTGAAGCAATCAAGGCCAGCCCCTCCTCCTATTTGTAAGGAATGGACGAGTTTCCCCTCATACGACTCACAAATCATGTCTTCTGTGTGCTATAGTGTAAAGTATCATTGAATTTAAATGTCTATTCTGTACACTAGTTAACATAGCTTAATAATAATAACTTCGAATACATAAAAATAATAACAACATAACCTGATCGCAGTTATTTCACTATTATTACAATATTCTATTATGTCTCTACGGTTGGGTAAGAAGTAAGTGTGTGGTAATAACTAAAAACTATTGATGACTAATTCCAAAAAAACACTATATATTACCAGAACACACACACACACACACACGTAAAAATAAATACCCACTGTGTGATAGAAACTACAGTAAATATAACAACATCCATCTCACACCACCCACAACGACGACAATAACATCAACACCACCACAAAAATATTTCCACCAATGGTTATACGTTTTTCTCTATAAGGTTTCAGTTGGTAGACCCAATTTTCACCCAAGATTGGCAACACCGCTCCCTCCCTTTGATGCTCCTGAAATCTGTGTGAGAGAGAGAGAGAGAGAGAGAGAGAGAGAGAGAGAGAGAGAGAGAGAGAGAGAGAGAGAGAGAAACCATCCACCCACACATTTATTCACTCATCCATCCATCTATCCAATATTCCACCAACTCACCCATTTATCCATTCATATATTCATTTTAATTCATCCACCCATCTATCCAATCAAACTTCCACTCACCCATCCATCCATCCATCCATCTATTAACCCATGGACTAACTCACTCATTCATCCACCACAACCACAACCACCTAACCACATCTCTCCCTCATCCACCCATCCACTACCTAACCACATCTCTACCCCATCCATCCATCCACCACCACCTAACCACATCTCTACCCCATCCACCCATCCACCACCACCTAACCACATCTCTCCCCCATCCACCCATCCACCACCTAACCACATCTCTCCCCCATCCACCACCACCACCACCACCTAACCACATCTCTCCCCCATCCACCCATCCACCACCTAACCACATCTCTCCCCCATCCACCCATCCACTACCTAACCACATCTCTACCCCATCCACCCAACCACCCATCCACTATCTAACCACATCTCTCCCCCATCCACTACCACCTAACCACATCTCTACCCCAACCACCCAACCACTACCTAACCACATCTCTCCCCCATCCACCCAACCACCCATCCACTACCTAACCACATCTCTACCCCATCCACCCAACCACCCATCCACTACCTAACCACATCTCTCCCCCATCCACCCAACCACCCATCCACTACCTAACCACATCTCTACCCCATCCACCCAACCACCCATCCACCACCTAACCACATCTCTCCCCCATCCACCCAACCACCCATCCACCACCACCAAACCACATCTCTACCCCAACCACCCAACCACCCATCCACTACCTAACCACATCTCTCTCCCATCCACCACCACCTAACCACATCTCTCCCCCAACCACCCATCCACTACCTAACCACATCTCTCCCCCATCCACCCATCCACCACATCCACCACCTAACCACATCTCTCTCCCCCTCTTGCATCTCTCTTATTAAAACTCACTCATTAGGTTCATTAATATTTCTGTATAGTGCCTTTGGTCTCGGGGTCATTTTTATCATTGTTTTTTTCCTCCCCCGTTGGTCTTTGCAAGGGTCGAGTGAGTGTCTTCAGAAGTCTTTGAAGTTACACGAGTAGTCAGTCAGTCAGTCAGTCAGTCCGTGTGTGTGTGTGTGTGTGTGTCTCTCTCTCTCTCTCTCTCTCTCTCTCTCTCTCTCTCTCTCTCTCTCTCTCTCATACTCGTACTACACACACACACACCCATTCTCTCTCTCTATATATATATTATAGCACACTCTCCCTCCCTCTTACACACTACACCCCTTCCCTCCCCCCCTCTCTCTCTCTCTCTCTCTCTCTCTCCCTCTCCCTCTTACACACTACACCCCAATTAATTCCCTCTCTGCCTCCCTCCCTCCCTGCTCTCTCACACTACACTCCAACTCCCTCTTAATTGTTCTACACACACCCTCCCTCTCTCTTATATTCTTTCTACACACTACACTGTCCCTCTCCCCCTCCCTCTCTCTTATATTCTACACACTACACTCTCCCTCTCTCCCTTCCTCTGCTTTCCTATACTTTATACATACACCCTCCCTCTCTATCTCTCCTTCCTTCCTTCCCTCCCTCCCTCTCTCCCTACCTATTACACTACACACACCCTCCCTCTCTGCTTTCCTACTTTATACATACACCCTCGCTCTCTATCTCTCCTTCCTTCCCTCCCTCCCTCCTCTCCCTGCACTTCTCTTCCCTTTCATCCGCATTTTTCTCCCTCTTCCCTCACTCCTTTCATCCTCTCTTTTTTTTTGTCCCCTCTTCGCCGACTTTGTTATGCCTCTCGACTCCTTTTTTGTATATCTTTTTCCCACTTCTTCCCCTTCTTTCTACCCCCTCTTCTTTACCCTCTCCATGCATCCTTCCCTCCACCATATCCTCCTCCTCCCTCTTCACCTTCTACTCTCTATTTCCTCTCCCTTCCCGAGTGAACGTAAACAAAACATAATTATGAAGAAGGAGGAAGAGAAGTACACAGAAGAATATAAGGAAAGAGAAAGATGACGATAAGTAAGTAAATGCACAAAGAAAGAATAACAAAACAGAATGAGGGAAAATAGATGATAAAGGAGATAGACAAGATTGCATGGAAACTCTTAGCATGGATCAAAGGAACAATAGAATGTGAATTAGTGTAAAAAAAAAAAAAAAAAAAAAAAAAAAAAAAAAAAAAAAAAAAAAAAAAAAAAAAAGTTAGCACCCTAACAAAACGAAATATATACTAAAAAAAATATATATATATACAATTAGCACACTTACAAAACGAAATATATACTCACATACAGTTTAATAATTATAGTAAATAGCACATAACCAATATATATACTTTGCAACACAAAACTATCCCTTGCAATGCTAGAATTACCGATAAATTAATCAAAATTATTTATCATTACAACTATCATAGATTATTCAATAATTTTAAAACATGAATACAATGGAATTATAATTATGTAGTTAAAATTATAATGGTTTCATCAAAATACCACAATACCCAACTCCCGGAAATATCCACCCACATCAACCCACTACTACTACTACTACTACTACTACTACTACTACTACTACTACTACCCACCACTTCTACCACTACTCTCATCAACCCTGCCACAATCACTACTACTACTACTACTACTACTACTAACCACCACTTCTACCCACCCACCACCTCTACCACTACTCCCAACCAACTCTGCCACTACCACTACTTCTACCCACCACCTCTACCACTCCCCCTCCTCCCCCACCCCCCCACCAGCCAGCTAGCCCCCTCCACTTCTTACAAGAGCGGTCAGTGGGGGCTGGACTCCATTATTATCAAGGGTAGGTGAGAGGGAAGAGGAGGAGGAGGAGGAGGATGGAAGAGTGGACGAGAGAGAGAGAGAGAGAGAGAGAGAGAGAGAGAGAGAGAGAGAGAGAGAGAGAGAGAGAAGATAAGGAAGCACAAGAAATAAACAACATGGAAAACAAGGGAACAAGTAGCTGAGAGAGAGAGAGAGAGAGAGAGAGAGAGAGAGAGAGAGAGTTACAAGGAGTTACAAGGAAAAGAAGTACCCTAGGGGACCTTACGATCCATACAAAGAGGGTACCTGTGGGTTTAGTTGCGCAAGTAGGCGACCATCCTCGAATGTGTCATGTGAAACCATCAAGGAACACTCGCACAACGGCTTAAACACCTAGACGGTGGTTTAAGGCTTTGTCTAATCTGGACTTGAACTGATCCACAGAGTTGCTGTTGACCACATCAGCAGGAAGCGCGTTCCAAGTACCGCAGATGCTGTATGTAAAGAACTTACCACACAGATCACGGTTGTATCGCTTTAGTTCAAGTTTGTAGCCATGATTCCTGGTTGTGCCCTCACTGAGTGGAAAATGTCCCTGTAGTCTACATTGTCAAAGCCTCGTAGTATTTTAAACACTTCGATAAGCTGACCACGCAGTCTCCGGGTTTCCAAAGAGAACAGGTCGAGTTCTACCAACCGATCTTTATAGCTCTTGTGTCTAAGAGAGGGTATAAGTTTGTTGCCCTGGCTTGCACTCGTTCAATCTCGCGATATCCTTCCGGTAAGAAGGACTCCAAAACTGGACTGCATACTCCAGGTGCGGTCGGACAAGGGAATTGTACAGACAAAGTACTATCTCCTTGTTCGGTATCCAAAACTGTCGCTTTATGTACCCTAACATCCTTTGGGCTTTCTTCTCAGCCTCAATACACTGCTTTGAGAACTTGAGGTCGCTGGTGATAGTTACACCCAAGTCTTTCTCAGTATCAGTGCTTACGAGAGCATTGCCCTTAAGGTTATACTCTGTTCGGGGGTTTCTGTAGCCTATATGCATAACTTTGCATTTGTTCACGTTAAATGGCATTTGCCACGTGTCAGACCACTCCCCGATCTTCCTAAGATCTTCTTGTAAGCGGGTAGTATTTCCTTCTTTCGCGACATTCATACCAAGCTTAGTATCATCGGCGAATTTGGAAATCTTGGCAACCATGTCACCATCCACGTCATTAACATAGATGATAAACAGTAGTGGTCCCAGAACAGAACCTTGGGGAACACCGCTAGTAACGGGCACCCACTCTGAAGCCTGTCCATTCACTACCACCCGCTGCCGTCTGTCACTTAGCCAGTTCTCTATCCAATTTGCCACATTTCCGTCTATGCCCAGTGCACGCACTTTCCGAAGGAGGCGGCGGTGGGGTACCTTATCAAAGGCTTTTCTGAAAGTCTAAGTAGACAACATCGACCGCTTTATCCCGATCATGCTCACTGAAAACAAAATGGAAGAATTCCACCAGATTTGTGAGGCATGACCGGTGCTGCCGGAACCCATGCTGGGAACCCCTCAGTAGCAAATTTGATTCTAAGTGTGCTGTTATTTTGTCCACCATGATGCTCTCCATGAGTTTACAGACTATCGAGGTTAAACTGATGGGTCTGTAGTTTGACGGTTGGCTAGCATCTCCCTTCTTGAAGATAGGAGTCACCTCTGCCTCACGCCAGTCTCTAGGAACGCATCCAGTCTGGATTACCCTGTTGAAGACCATGCACAGGTGCCGTGATACTTCACCATGCACTTCTTTCAACACTCTAGGTAAGAACCCATCCGGACCGGGGGACTTGTTTGCTTTTAATTCGATTATTTTTCTCTCGATTTCTTCTTGGGTGAAGACCATTGACTCCAACTTCTCACTGAAGGAGTCCAAAGGTTCGGGAATGGGACCACTCTCCTCAGAGAACACTGAAGAGAAGTACTCATTTAAGAGGTTAGCATTTTCTGCATCAGAGTGCATCAATGCTCCATCCTCATTCACCAAGGGACCGATCCTGCGTCGGATTGGTTTACGGCCATTCACATAACTGAAAAACTCCTTGGGGTTCTCTTTGCAGAGTCTAGCCACACGGACCTCCTCAGCACGCTTAGCCGCCCTTATTTTGGACTTCACGTTTCGATTCAGTCTCTATGACCGTCAAAGTCCCCAGATGCCTTCGCTCGACGATACGCAGTTCTCCTCTCCCTTAGTAGGTTACGGATTTCCCGATTAAACCACTTCGGTTGAATGAACTTCTGACCTGTTCCCTTCAGAGGAATAAAGCGCGAGAGAGAGAGAGAGAGAGAGAGAGAGAGAGAGAGAGAGAGAGAGAGAGAGAGAGAGAGAGAGGAAGAATCACATGGAAGAGGAGAAAACAGAGAAAGGAGGAGGTAGGAGGAAGAGAAAGAGGAGGAGGAGTTCAGAAGGGCAGGACAGTGGAGGAGTGTGTGTAAGAGTGGCCAAGAAACAACGTGAAGAGGCCTGTGTTTCAAGTAGTGTGTGTGTGTGTGTGGGTGTGTGTGTGTGTGTGTGAAAGTGTGTGTGTGTGTGTGTATGTGTCAAAGTGTGAAAGTGTGTGTGTGTGTGTGTGTGTGTGTGTGTGTAGAAGAAAAGAGAATATAGGTGTAATGAAAGAGAGGACAAAGATTAGACAAAGTACAATAAGAGAAATGTTCATACCCTCTCCCGTTTTCATTAATTAAGGGGGTGCGGGGGTAGGGGACAGGCTTGGAGGGTTGGGGGGGGTTGGGAAGGTGCGGGAATAGGGGGACAGGCTTGGGGTGGGTAGAAAACCTGTCCCTATTCCGCACCCCCTCAATCCCCCCCCAAGCCTGTCCCCCTACTCCTGCACCCCCCTAAACCCCCCCCCCAAGCCTGTCCCCCCTACTCCTGCAACCCCCTAAACTCCCCCCAAGCCTGTCCCCCTACTCCTACACCCCCAAAATCCCCCCAAGCCTCTCCCCTACTCCCGCACCCCCCTAAACCCCCCCCAATCCTGTCCCCCTATTCCCGCACCCCCTTAATATCAGCACGAGATTATTCCCTCCGTCACAGCGGGAGAGGTGGCCCCCCCTTATCGCCTCCCCCCCCCCCCCCATTCACAGCCTGGTCAGCGCCCCCCGCAGGCAGGTGTAGGGGGGCGCCTCTGAGTACACCCCGGGGGGAAAGAGGTTCTCCCCATCGATGTTATGGTTGGGTGTAGAGAAGGAGGAGGAGTGGGGGGAGGGGGGAAGGGGGGGAGGAAAAAGGAATAGGAATAGGCAAGGTATTTTTTATATTATGTATGATCATAAAAAATTAATTATGTTTTTATATATATGGTTTTATGTTTTTTTATTATGATCTTATGTTTTTTTTATTATGATCTTATGTTTGTTTTTTTATTTTATGATCTTATGTTTATGTTGTAATTGTGAATGTGGTGATGTTTTCGTGTTTGTGTGAGGATCTGCAGGACATTATAATATACACACACACTCAATTGTTTCTGATTATTTACACAATCTCTCTGTTCTCTTCATTTCTCCTATCCCCTAATCCTTTCATTTAATCTCTTTCATTCCTCCTTTCCTCTCCTCATTCCTCCTTTCCTCTTCTCATCTCCTCCTCATTTTATCTCCTCTCCTCGTTTCATCTGTCCTTCTCTCCTTTCTCTCTCTTTTCATTATTTCTCCCTTCCTCTTCTATCTTCTTCCCTTTCATCTCTCTTCTAACTTTCTCTCTTTATTTATATTCCCTCGTCCATCTACTTCCTATCCTTTTTTTTCCATACACCTCTTTCCCTACTTTCTCTCCTTCCTACTCTCCCACTCCCTCTTCTACGTACGGTTATGCACATAGAATTTTTATTATGCACATATCAGTCGAATTACATGCAGTATACATCTCTAGGTTTTCTTATTCTAGGTTTTCTTATTTACATGTAAAGAAACTCGTATATACTGTCTACACACGCAAGGCTATATTATATACATAGACACACTCAGGACTCTTTTACACACACACACACACACACACACACACACACACACACACACTCAAGACTCTTTTACACACACACATACACACACACACACACTCAAGACTCTTTTACACACACACACACACACGTTCAGGACTCTTTTACACACACACACACACACGTTCAGGACTCTTTTACACACACACACACACACGGGATCCTTTTACACACACACACACACACACACACACACTCAGGACCCTTTTACACACACACACATTCAGGATTCTTTTACACACACACACACACACGAGACTCTTTTACACACACACACACACACGGGACTCTTTTACACACACACACACACACACGGGACTCTTACACATACACACACACACACACGGGACTCTTTTACACACACACACACACACACACACACACACACACACACACACGGGACCCTTTTTAATCACGCAGCTCGGAGCCCGAATCATTTGGTGTGATATTTATGGGGCTGTAAAGTATGGGTGTTATCTCTCCCTCCCTCCCCACCCCACCTCGCTTATACCACCCCTCCCTCACACACACCCTCCCTCACACACACATTACCAACTCATCTCCCTATTCTCTTTACCTATCTCCTTCTTCTCTCTTCTTATCCAGTTTACATCCTGTCTCTTCATTTCTCTCGTACTCCTCTCATTTCTCTTCTCCCTTATTCCCTCCCTCCCTCTCACACACATTACCAACTCATCTCCCTATTCTCTTTACCTGTCTCCTCCTCTCTTCCTGTCTCTTCATTTCTCTCGTATACTTCTCTCATTTCTCCTCTCCCTTATTCTCTTCCTCCCTCAAATATTAACAACTCATCTCCCTATTCTCTTTACCTATCTCCTTCTCTCTTCTTATCCAGTTTACATCCTGTCTCTTCATTTCTCTCGTACTCCTCTCATTTCTCTTCTCCCTCCCTCCCTCCCTCTCTCCCTCTCACACACATTACCAACTAATCTCCCTATTCTCTTTACCTATCTCCTTCTCCCTTTTCTCTTTACCTATCTCATTCTTCTCTCTCCTATCCAGTTTACATCCTGTCTCTTCATTTCTCTCGTATACTCCTCTCATTTCTCTTCTCCCTTATTCCCTTCCTTCCTCAAATATTAACTAACACCTCACTCTATCTCCCATTCCTTATTCTCCTTTTCTCTGTCAATTCCATCTTTTCATTTACCTCATATATATATAGTTATCTCGCTCTCATTAACACATCCTCTTCCTATCTCTTAATTACTTTCATTACTTCTTTCTCCCTATGTGGTTAATTTCCCTTCTTCATTTACTATCAAAACTATATACATACATACATACATACATTGGCTACACATAATACTACTCATATAATTATACCCAGGCCTTGTATTCTTTGTAAACTCTGGCTGTAACTTCAGTCTATTCATACACAGGCTACACTCACATACATACATACATACATACATACACAGGAGATATGTATATATATATTTTTTTTCTTCTACATGCATGGTTATATTTTCGTTCACAACAAACCACACTGTCTGTCTGTCTGTCTGTCTGTTCTGTCTGTTCTGTCTGTCTGTTCTGTCTGTCTGTTTGTTCTGTCTGTCTGTTCTGTTCTGTCTGTCTGTCTGTCTATCTGTTTTGTCTGTCTGTCTATTTTGTCTGTCTGTTCTGTCTGTCTGTTCTGTCGGTCTGTCTGTCTGTCTGTCTGTTCTGTTCTGTCTGTCTGTCGGTCTGTCTATCTGTTTTGTCTGTCTGTCTGTTCTGTCTGTCTATTTTGTCTGTCTGTTCTGTCCCTGTCACCACGCCTTCCGTTTCAAAACTCTAACAATACCATTTTACCTGTCGTCTTTCCTTCTGACACGGATCTCATTTCCCTCCTACTCTCCCTCTTCTTCCTCCTCCTCCTCCTCCTCCTCCTCCTACTCCTTCCACTTATTTTCCTCTTACTCTCCATGGTCCTCCTCTTCCTTCTCCTCCTCCTCCTCCTCCTCCTTCCACTTATTCTCCTCTTACTCTCCATGGTCCTTCTCTTCCTCCTCCTCCTCCTTCTCCTAGGTCTGTTGCTGTTTCTCCTTCTCCTCCTTTTATACATCTTTTTCGTCTTCTTCCTCCTCCTCCGTCTCTTATTTTTATATCTTTCTTGTTTTCTTCCTATCCCTCGTCTTCAATCGTTCTCTTCTTCCTTGTCTTCCCTTCTATTTGTCGTTCTCACCATCATTTTATTTTGTTTTCGTCCATATTGCAATCTCTCTGTTCTCTTCATTTCTCCTATCCCCTAATCCTTTCATTTAATCTCTTTCATAATGTTCCTTCCAATCCTTTTTCTCCCATACACCTCTTTCCTTACTCTCTCTCCTTCCCACTCTCCCACTCCCTCTCCCTGTCCACTCTCACATAATATTTATTCCCTCCCCTCCTAAATACATTCCCTATTTTTTTTCCAATCTCCCTGCCTTTCAAGTCTCCCTTTCTTCTCCCTTATCTTGTCCTTCACACAGTACATATTTTCTTCTCCATCCCTCCCCTCCTCTTTCCTCCTTTCCTCTCCTCATTCCTCCTCTCCTTGTTCCTCCTTTCCTCTCCTCATTCATCCTTTCCTCTCCTCTTTCCTCCTTTCCTCTCCTCTTTTCTCCTCTCCTCTCCTCATTCCTCCTTTCCTCTCCTCATTCCTCCTTTCCTCTCCTCATTCCTCCTCATTTTATCTCCTCTCCTCGTTTCATCTGTCCTTCTCTCCTCACTCTCTCTTTTCCTCTTTTCATTATTTCTCCCCTCCTCTTCTATCTTCTTCCCTTTCATCTCGCTTTCCTCACTTTCTCTCTTTATTTATATTCCCTCGTCCATCTACTTCCCCTTTTCATCCCCATTTAAACACAACCCTTTCGTCATATCCACATCCCCATCTCCTTCATACCCTTTATATATACCCCATCCCTGACCCCTTTCTTCCCTACCATTTTTCTACCCACCCCCATCCCCCTTATACCTTCATCCCTGACCCCTTTCCTTTTTACCACCTTTCCACTCCACCATCTCCCCCCCCCCCCAACCCAACCCTTTATACCTTCATCCCTAACCCTTTTCTTCCATACCACCTTTCCACTCCACCATCTCCTCACAACCCCTTTCCTTCTTACCACCTTTCCACTCCATGCACCATCTCCTCCCTAACCCCTATTCACCCCACCATCTCCCCATCCCCAACCCTTATACCTTCATCCCTAACCCCTTTCCTTTTTACCACCTTTCCACCCCCACCATCTCCCCTCCCCCTCTTAAACCCTTAATAAACCTTCATCCCTAACCCTTTTCCTTCTTATTCTTACCACCTTTCCACCCCACCATTTCTCCTCTCATACTCCTGGCTACCCACTCACCTGCACCAAAGGCAAAGAAGAAACTCTGGTCTGGATTGGCCCTCAGGATCTCCACCACCCTGCGTCCCATCCTCAGGTTGCGACGGTATATGAGCTCCTCTCGGAAGTACTCGTCGATGTGTGTGGCAGTGGCGGCGTCGACGGGAGGCAGAGAAGCGTTTCCCAAGTGTGGCACCTGCAGGAAGGAAGGAAGGAAGGAAGGGGGGCTTTTTCAGTGATGGGGTGTGGTTGGGGAAGGAAGAGGGGCTTTTTTCAGTGATGGGGTGTGGTTGGGGAAGGAAGGGGGGCTTTTTTCAGTGATGGGGTGTGGTTGGGGAAGGAAGAGGGGCTTTTTCAGTGATGGGGGGTGGTTGGTGGGGAAGGAAGAGGGGCTTTTTCAGTGATGGGGGGTGGTTGGGGAAGGAAGCGTTTGTTTGTTTGGGTATTGGCAGATGTGTGTGTGTGTGTGTGTGTGTGTGTGTGTGTGTGTGTGTGTGTGTGTGTGTGTGTGTGTGTGTGTGTGTGTGTGTGTGTGTGTGTGTGTGTGTGTGTGTAAAGCATGACTCGTAATGGTGAACGAGAACTGTAGAACACTGAGATGAAAATAAGCATTTTTTCTACTCTTTTTTCCCCCTCACCCATTCCATCCCTCGTCCTTCCTTCTCCCCCATCAATCAACCCTTCCATTCCTCTATAGAACGTGCAATCTCAACCTCTCCTACCTATCCTATATCCCTCCTTCAAATCCTTCCATCCCTCTAACATTTATCTCCTTCGTATCTCCCCCCCCCCCATCCTATATCTCTCCTTCAAATCCTTCCATCCCTCTTAACATTTCCTTCGTATATCTCCTCCCCCATCAGCCCCTCCGTCAGTACCTGTGTGGTGTCCTGGGAGAAGATAACAGCGTCCAGGTCCCCGCAGTTGTAGTGAGTGATGAGGTGGTCGGTGGTGTAGGTCAGGGTCCCCGCCCCTTCCCTCAGAATCTCCTGCTGCGACAGTGTGTGGTTCAACGCAAACACAACCTAAAGAAACGGAGGAGGAGGAGGAAGATGAAGAAAAAGATGTATAAAAGGAGTAGAAGGAGAAACACAAAAGACCTTCAATACGGAATACATATGTGTTCCTTATACGACTCAACAACAATGAATCTGCAATACAAAATTAATGTAAACACAGCTGCATGTAGTCCTAGTATGAGTCTTAAGTCTGTATACATAATTATCCACTTGCAACATACATATCACGTCTACAGTGCAAATACATATCTGCAACACGAGTCTACATTCACCTGCAGCACGAATATAATATCTGCAACACGCACGAATATACTTTCTCCACCCAACAAAACACACACACACACACACACACACACACACACACACACACACACAACACACACACACACACACATACACACACACACACACACATAAAAAAACACACACACACACATAAACACACACACACACACACACACACACACGGGACCCTTTTACACACACACACACACACACGGGACTCTTTTACACACACACACACGCACACACACGGGACCCATTTACACACACACACACAGGCCTTAGCTAAATTTAATATGGTGTGAGGTCCATAGAAGAGAGGGTCTGTCTCCATTTGGTGTTGACGTGGTGTGAAGTTACAACCTGAGCCCTGACAGACCACCCCTTGTGTTGCCCTGGTGGACGCTCGCTCAACTACTGACATAAACACAGGCTGAGTGGCTTATAGTATGTGAGGTGAGGACGTGAGAGGTCAAGAGGGCTTATGTAAAGGTACTGCAGAGTCGTCCAAGGATGAGATGACATGGTTTTATATTTGAATTTCCATCTTGGTGAGGGTTTGGATGATTAGAGATTGTCAGTACAAGTAAATTTAGGATGTGGATTCAAGATTACTGCATTACTGTGTGTACTTGTAGAATGTGTGTTAGAATGATTAATGTTAGTGGCTTTATGTCAATTATTATGGTCATATGAGAGTTTGGATCATTAAAAAAATATATAAGATGATAGTTAGGAATATTACGAGACGAGCAGTAATCACGTGTGGAATATGTGTGTGTGTGTGTTACGATTCTAACAGAGTGAATGCACACCCTCCCTCTGGCCTCCCTCCATCTCCCTTCTCTTTCATTCCCCTGAGAGATATTTACATAATCACAATAAACAGTGCAGATTGTTCGGCTGATGACTGCTTCTCTTCAACACACACACACACACACACACACACACACACACACACACACACACACACCACACACACACACACACACACACACACACACACACACACACACACACATACACACACACACACACACACACCACACACACACACACACACGTAGCATTCAAATGTTCGAAATTCTAAAATAATGAGTTTCAAGTATATATTCTTATATATTTGTGACTCTAATAAGGGACAGTGCAAAACAAAATTATCATCCTAAGTGTGGGTGGGCCTGAGTGGGTTTGCGAGAGGTATGAATGTGAGACCAAAACAGGAACCCGAAAAAGATATTTGTATTATATTATATGAGGAGAGGAAGAGTATAGTGTGGGAGAGAGCAGGTGTAAATATGAGGGTAGGAGCGTGAAGCTAAACAGTTAGTATTAAGTAAAAATATAATGAACAGTGAGAAGGTAGTGTGTGTGAGAAGAAGGGAGGAAGGAAGGGCAAGGTTATGATGGTAAAGGTGAGGTGTGGGATGCGTTAGACCACATAGCATACACACTTTGTAAAATATATAAAAAAATAGATACTGAAAAAGTTTATACGAGGGAATAGTCTGGTAGAAATTTTTGGCAGACAGCTGTGTTGAGTGAATGAAGACGAGGGAGAAAAATAATGAAATAGCCTAGACTTTTGAAATGTAATGTAGAATGTTGAAATGTAGTTTGAGCGAGAGAGAAGTGTGGCAAAAATTTTTGGCAGACAGCTGTGTTGAGTGAATGAAAACGAGGGAGAAAAATAATAATGAAATAGCCTAAACTTTCAAAATGTATTATTAGTGACACGAGCACGAGGGGGGAAGGGGGAGGGGGGGTAGAGGGGGGGAAGGGGAATCTCTTTTTGGGTATGGTAGAGGGGGGGGGGGGAGGTGGGGGAGAGGGGGAGAGGGGGAGGATGAAGGAGGGGGAGGGGGGAAGGGGGAATCTCTTTTTGGGTATGGTAGAGTGCTCCGATTCCTCCAAACTATGCCAGGAGGAAACAGCTATAGGACCAGATAAGAAGCAAAAATTAAATGGTGACCTGTTGTTTGTTGCCTTGAAGTGCTTGGAGGAATCATTTGCTCCAGAATTATACCAACCACTGCACCACTACCTACCCCCCCTATATGAGGAGAGAACTGAACTGGAGGGCCGGGCTACAACTGATTCCTCCAAAGTGTGCTATGAAACAGATCCCCTATAATATATTCAGATACAGAGTTAGGCTACTTTGAAGGGGAGGATATAATTATACAGTGTTGGTAAATAAATCCGGAGTAAATTATTCCTCCAAACCACTCCAAGCAACAGGCCACCACCATTATTTTTGTTTGTTCCTCTGGTTC
>JAWQEG010002398.1:0-24428 GCA_033782935.1 Petrolisthes cinctipes | reverse complement strand
TGAAGAAGGAAAAGAAGAAGAAGAAGCAACCTGGAGGAAGTGACGAGCCCGGCAGGAATTCAAAACACTCTCGGGTTCCTCACAAGGCATCTCGTGCTCCTACCAAGGAGAGGCCTGTGGATATACACATTGTAGGTGATTCCCAGGCACGAGGGCTGCAACCCCTAATGGCAGATCGCCTTCACACTTCTGTGAAGGTGAATTGTTTGCCAGGTTGTGGCAATGCTGACCTCCGAAAGGAAGCTGAGAGGATCCAAACGTCCAGATCTGCTGTCATTGCACTCATGGTGAGTGTAATGACATCTACCTGAGAAATGGTAGAGTAGGCATGACCGAAGGAGTCCTCTCGGATGTTGCTCGGTGCAGTAGATGACTGTGGGTTAAAAACCCGCAGAAGGGTAGTTGTTGGCATGCTCCCAAGGAGAGGCCCTTTAGGGACTGCTCTGTCAAAGAACATTGCAGTAAATCAGCGCCTGGCTGATTTGTGTACTGCCGAGGGGGTGTTCTTTGTGGACCCCTACACCTCACTCTTTGGTAGAGACGACCTCTACCAGAGGGATGGCACACATCTCTCACTAAAGGGGAAAGAAGTGCTTTCCAAATTAATGGAAGACGCCGTCCGACGATGTCTCAGGAGCACTCGACCGAGCGTGGAGAGAGCCCTCGTCGCTATGCTAGAGTGACCTCAGAGAAAACATTCGAACCACGAGCTCCTTGAGTTGACCTAGAAATAGGCACTGCAAAATACAGAACCCTGCTGCTTTATAGACCCCCTGGACAACTCAATGAGATGGACAGGGACCTATACCAGTTGCTGGGTGAACTAGTGGACGGCAGGGTGTGCATCCTATGGGGGACTTCAACACACATGTTGACTGGGAAACCAGAGAGCCCTCTGCCGAGAACACACCACTCTTGGAGTTTGTAAATGATGAATTCCTCACTCAATGGGTAAGGGAGCCGACAAGAGGTGCTAACATACTCGACTTGGTCCTCACCTCCGAGGATGACATCATTCAAGACCTCTCTGTAAACGAAGAAATAGGTGGAAGCGACCACAAGCTTATAAGATTTTCAGTTAAGGTCCCTAATATGGAGTCCGTGACCCGGTGCATAGAAAATTAGACATGGGGAGAGCGAACTTTGCAGGTCTTCGTGAAAGCGTTGCTGAAATGGAACTAGAGGAGGGAGAGAGTGCTGATGATCTGTGGAGGTCATTCTTGTCTTCCTCATGGAACTTCAGTCACGCTTTATTCCTCTGAGGAACAGGTCAGAAGTTCATTCAACCTAAGTGGTTTAATCGGGAAATCCGTAACCTACTAAGGGAGAGGAGAACTGCGTATCATCGAGCGAAGGCATCTGGGGACTTTGACGGTCATAGAAGACTGAATCGAAACGTGAAGTCCAAAATAAGGGCGGCTAAGCGTGCTGAGGAGGTCCGTGTGGCTAGACTCTGCAAAGAGAACCCCAAGGAGTTTTTTCAGTTATGTGAATGGCCGTAAACCAATCCGACGCAGGATCGGTCCCTTGGTGAATGAGGATGGAGCATTGATGCACTCTGATGCAGAAAATGCTAACCTCTTAAATGAGTATTTCTCTTCAGTGTTCTCTGAGGAGAGTGGTCCCATTCCCGAACCTTTGGACTCCTTCAGTGAGAAGTTGGAGTCAATGGTCTTCACCCAAGAAGAAATAGAGAGAAAAATAATCGAATTAAAAGCAAACAAGTCCCCCGGTCCGGATGGGTTCTTACCTAGAGTGTTGAAAGAAGTGCATGGTGAAGTATCACGGCACCTGTGCATGGTCTTCAACAGGGTAATCCAGACTGGATGCGTTCCTAGAGACTGGCGTGAGGCAGAGGTGACTCCTATCTTCAAGAAGGGAGATGCTAGCCAACCGTCAAACTACAGACCCATCAGTTTAACCTCGATAGTCTGTAAACTCATGGAGAGCATCATGGTGGACAAAATAACAGCACACTTAGAATCAAATTTGCTACTGAGGGGTTCCCAGCATGGGTTCCGGCAGCACCGGTCATGCCTCACAAATCTGGTGGAATTCTTCATTTTGTTTCAGTGAGCATGATCGGGATAAAGCGGTCGATGTTGTCTACTTAGACTTTCAGAAAGCCTTTGATAAGGTACCCCACCGCCGCCTCCTTCGGAAAGTGCGTGCACTGGGCATAGACGGAAATGTGCAAATTGGATAGAGAACTGGCTAAGTGACAGACGGCAGCGGGTGGTAGTGAATTGACAGGCCTCAGAGTGGGTGCCCGTTACTAGCGGTGTTCCCCAAGGTTCTGTTCTGGGACCACTATTGTTTATCATCTATGTTAATGACGTGGATGGTGACATGGTTGCCAAGATTTCCAAATTCGCCGATGATACTAAGCTTGGTATGAATGTCGCGAAAGAAGGAAATACTACCCGCTTACAAGAAGATCTTAGGAAGATCGGGGAGTGGTCTGACACGTGGCAAATGCCATTTAACGTGAACAAATGCAAAGTTATGCATATAGGCCACAGAAACCCCCGAACAGAGTATAACCTTAAGGGCAATGCTCTCGTAAGCACTGATACTGAGAAAGACTTGGGTGTAACTATCACCAGCGACCTCAAGTTCTCAAAGCAGTGTATTGAGGCTGAGAAGAAAGCCCAAAGGATGTTAGGGTACATAAAGCGACAGTTTGGATACCGGAACAAGGAGATAGTACTTTGTCTGTACAATTCCCTTGTCCGACCGCACCTGGAGTATGCAGTCCAGTTTTGGAGTCCTTGTTACCGGAAGGATATCGCGAGATTGGAACGAGTGCAAGCCAGGGCAACCAAACTTATACCCTCTCTTAGACACAAGAGCTATAAAGATCGGTTGGTAGAACTCGACCTGTTCTCTTTGGAAACCCGGAGACTGCGTGGTCAGCTTATCGAAGTGTTTAAAATACTACGAGGCTTTGACAATGTAGACTACAGGGACATTTTCCAACTCAGTGAGGGCACAACCAGGAATCATGGCTACAAACTTGAACTGAAGCGATACAACCGTGATCTGTGTGGTAAGTTCTTTACATACAGCATCTGCGGTACTTGGAACGCGCTTCCTGCTGATGTAGTCAACAGCAACTCTGTGGATCAGTTCAAGTCCAGATTAGACAAAGCCTTAAATCACCGTCTAGGTGTTTAAGCCGTTGTGCGAGTGTTCCTTGATGGTTTCACATGACACATTCGAGGACGGTCGCCTACTTGCGCAACTAAACCCACAGGTACCCTCTTTGTATGGATCGTAAGGTCCCCTAGGGTACTTCTTTTCCTTGTAACTCCTTGTAACTTTGTAACTCTCTCTCTCTCTCTCTCTCTCTCTCTCTCTCTCTCTCTCTCTCTCTCTCTCTCTCTCTCTCTCTCTCTCTCCTTTACAGATCCGGGATATGATGATCTTAGCTATGTATCCTAAGTAAAGAATATATACAACACAATAACAATAATTATATGAGTTTGTAGAAATAATAATAATAATAATAATAATAATAATAATAATAATAATAATAACAATAACAATAATAATAACAATAATAATAATAACAATAACAATAACAATAACAATAACAATAATAATAATAATAATAATAATAATAATAATAATAATAATAATAATAATAATAATAATATCAACATAATTCAAGCTGATGGACTTAATAATCCGTCTCTACTATACAATAATCCGTAATTTGTCATGTGGCTTTCATAATAATGTTTCACGAGTTGCGTACAGTTCTCGGATAAAATTACGATATGAATATAGACGGTCACTGTAAGTTGCTTGCATGATGAAAGTCAATTGCAAGCAGGGGGATTGCAAAATGACTAAATCCATGATATGGTAGACAGGACAAATAGTAATTCCCTTCTGTAAAGTGAACTACAAAGTAAAAGTGAGAGAGAGAGAGAGAGAGAGAGAGAGAGAGAGAGAGAGAGAGAGAGAGAGAGAGAGAGAGAGAGAGAGAGAGAGAGAGATACGAACTCGTAGGCAGGAAAGTGAAAGTAATAGAGAGAGAGAGAGAGAGAGAGAGAGAGAGAGAGAGAGAGAGAGAAATAATGAACTGGTAGACAGGAAAGTGAATGTAATAACAGAAGGGGGGAGAGCGGTATAGGTAAGATGAGTAGCGGTATCTAAAGTGAATTAAAAAAAGCTATTAGTGTGACTGTCTTTGACCCCAACTGTACATAGATGTGTAAATTTGCTGTGAAATTCTCGCCTGCTTGGGTAAGAACGGACCAATTATACATACATGCATATAAACTGGGGCTGATATGCAGACTGATCTAGACATTATTCTTCCGTCTTCGATTGCAATAAACTGAAGAAAGAAAAATAATACACTCTTGTTCTTGGCAGTAAGAATGAGGAGGGACTGTTGGTAAATTGTAACGCTACTGAAACCTCCAAAACTCTGTCAAGTTATGGATCTCATATTGTTACATTGGAGTTCCTCGAGTCCTCCAAAGTATGCCAGGAAACAGGATCAGAAGAACAAATATAATGGTATTCTGTTGCTTGGAATAGTTTGGAAGATTCAGTTGCTCCAAAATTAACTACACAAAACTTTCCCCTTAACAAAACTGAGGTCGTCTGTTTTCTGTTTCTAATTTGGAGGAATTATTACATTAGCCTTCTAAGTTACCCAAGAGAGAGTTTCCTCTTATTTTAAGGACCCTGTGATCGTGTATGTAAATTGGAGGCTTCTGATTCCACCTGACTATGCCACGAAACAAACAAGCTCCTTCAATATATGTGGTGTTTCGTGGCAATATTTAATTAAAGGACTCATTTATCTGCAATTTTCTGACTACATCACAGGGTCCCTTAAACACCTTCAAGTATCCCTTCATTCGTTCTTTTTCCTTCGTACTTGCTGTTCCACCTTTCTATCTTCCAGACCTAGAGTAAGTCACCTTACTTCCTCTTCATTTCTCTATAAACATCATAGTGACATTTTTTCAACCCCATCACATTGCCCTCAATACTTTAACGAATTAACTTGATTCTTTCCGTCCATTAAATTATCTAGCAAGCCATTGGTAATTTTGCTTTTATAATCATCCTGTGAAAATAAGATAATAAACCTCACGGGTATACGCTTGGCTGCTCCCCTCCTTCATACTTCCCCTCTCGTGGCTAAGACCTTACACTTCCCCTTATTCACGATTCAAACTTCTTTACACATCTTTTTCCCTTCTGCTTTTTCACACTTTAAGGTTCTTTACATTTCACTCTTTCTCCTGGCGGGTACAGCATTACGCTTCCTCTTTTCTCACACTCCACACTTCAAGACCAAAAATTCAAGCTTCCCATCTATTTCACACTTTTTCCTCTGCTTCGTAGCACTTCACACCATTTCACTCTTCACACATCCCCCTTTGCTTCTTCACACTTTCCCTTAAACTTTACAATTCCCCTTCTTCACACTCCATCTCTTTACATCTACACACTTCATACTTCCACTTCCCTTTTATTTTCACACTTCACCCTCTCTCGTGGCCAAAACTCGCTTCCCCTCAAATTAAATTCGGTGGCCAGATTATCTCAAATTTATTCGCCTCTTAAATACACACGCGTGAGGACACAAATGGTGATGAAAAATAGACCAGAAAGCCTCATTTGAAATTTCGTACGAGGTAAGAACCAATATTTTTATACCAGGACAGTACCTTCTTTTTTTCGCTTAGTGGGTCTGATATGCAAGTTCATGATTGATGACTATTTATTTAGTTTTTACCTATTACTGCAATATCGTAGATGTGGTACGCTACTTAGCTTCCTTTACATCCTTTCGTCATTTTTCTTTCTTCGTGGTCGCTTTCTTGAACTTGGTCCTCTTTCACTTAGTTCGCCCACTCTCATCTTGACGTGTATGCCCATTCTCCCATTCAACTCTGACAATCTATCCCCTCTCTCCTCTACTTACAATGTGTATCTTTTCACTCTTCTCACCCTACCAAATTTTACACTCGCAGCCTAGGACACTCCAATCGCCACATCCCCACCAGCCTCTTTTACCATATCCTATCAAACAAATTCCTATTATCCGCTCCTTATCATAGGAAAAAAAAAAAAAAACTAAAGAAACTTAATATTTTTTGTGTGGATAATCGTAGAACACGTGACGACTAAATTTAAACTTGTAGTGTTCTTATAAGTACTGAAAATATTATAATGACAATTCATATATATGTGGAAACTAATCTTGTTCCAACTCTCTGCCCAGTATCGGCTATGATTTTGCACCATCCCATGCTCATAGACTTCCAGCCATGGCTGTACATCCAGGCCTCATTCCAAATGCTACACTCCAACCAGTCTCTATCTCCACATCCTAACAAACAAACATTGCAATCTCAGCAGCTCAGCCTCACACTTTCACACTCCTTTCTCAGTACACACGGGCCCCTCGCTCTTGACTACATGAGGGTCCAGAATGCTGATAGTTTGTCTCGCGCCGAGGCAAAACAAAGCCGTAATGTCTCAGTCAATCCCGGTGGGAGTCGTTTAGATTCGCGGGGCCGTGGACAAACTGCCTTGTTGTGATACCAGGCTCTCTATTCTTGTACTCCAGAAAAAGAGAGAGAGAGAGAGACCAGTTTCGTTAAGTACCCGAGTCTGTGTGTGACATCTGTCTCCCTGACTGCGACAGATTGTAATGGAATTTGTTTAGTTTACATCCCGTTTACTCTCGAACCAAAGTACAGTGACTGGCAGTAGTCGTGTTGTGAAATGTGATGAAAACATAGGGTGACGGTGTAAACGTTTAGTATATTGAGCCGTGTTTCATGGGTAGTTCACTATGTTTCACGGAGTGCTTTTTATCTTCGTACAATAACGAGGCACGTCTAATAAGGCTCACTACATGTCCTGTCGCCACATTTGCCAAGTCATGAAGTAAGTATGGAAATTATTATAAGCTTCACGGACTCGTAACGAAAACAAAAAGTATATTTATTTACCGCCTGGATATTGCATTCTGTATAGTGAATATGTTTGTTCGATGGTCAACGTTTATGTTATCCTTCAAAAAGTGGGTGAGTGAGGCGACAGGACTATTGCTGCCGACTGTACATTGTAATGGGATTTCCAGTTGCTAGGAACCGTGTGTAAATCTTCCAGAACGAGTATTTCTTGCTGAAACATATATACTCGATTACTTATATGAGGTCAGGACTTATATCCTAACAGAGCATGAACATAGAGTAAACGATTGTTACCTGAGCTATACTATTAAAAAATACTAATGTGGAAACGTTTGTACAGCCGAGCTCGTAAATTCGAGACCACGTACTTAGATGTTTATGTCATCTGAGCTGGTAACACTGTGTGGGGAAGGTGTCATTGTATCATGTCCCTCTACTATGTTCCACCTACTCTGATTCCTCACCAAATAAATGTTACCAGCTCAAATGGCATAAACATCTAAGTACGTGGTCGCGAATTTACGAGCTCGGCTGTACATGCTGTCTTCTATATCATCGGAAAAAGGCTAATATTGTGAAAATATTCTATATCCCCAGTAAAAAGATATATATGTATGTTTTGAGAACGTTTCTTACCTAAGGTTTCTTTCATGGTCTCAGGAAGGGACTGTTGTGAAAACGTTCTACACTGTTGGAAATAAAGTGTTTTTATATTATGAACGTTTGGTACCTAAGCTTTCCTTCCTACACTGAAAACATTTTATGCCGTGAGCACGCTTGATGTCCTGCAGAAGGTTTCTCCCTTTCTCTACCGAGAGTCGCCTCAAAACAACAAACCACACTCAAGCAACACACTCCCCCGACATATGAATATTATACACGAGCATATTCGACACGGCAGCCAAGTCCGACAGATTTCTAAATTTGCTGAAGAGTAAAAAAAAAAATTTAAATGTGTATGTGTATGTATACTGTACGTGTGTGTTCAATAATATAATTGTATTTGTGCTTTATTTTTATTTCAGTCCCACCTCTCTGTCTTGTTCCTTTTGGCACAAAGCCTTTCTGGCCGCCAGGTACAGCATTTTCTCTACCTTTGTATCACAATTATCATTATTATTATCGTTAAGTTTAGTTGGGGAGAATGGACGTGCTTCGAACTCATTTCTACAGACTTTTTAACTAATTTTTCTCTCACGGTCTACATATAGCCTTATGTATTCATAAAAATCCTACCATCTATGAGAGAAAAGTGAAACATGGAAGGGGGTCGAAAATGCATACGAAGGGTAGATGGCTGGGACAGAGGTGGGGTGGAGAACACCGACATTCTTTTGACAAGACAAGACAAGTGCTTCATTCCGTCTCGCTTCGACTTACTTTCTGCCCATCGCTGTTTTGTTGTTATATAGATGTATCTTGGAAAAGATTCACATAGAGGTGTGTATGTTAGGGTCGGAAACCCGATTTTAACTCTACCGCCCGTGGAATGGCTAGTTGTCACCAAAGTTGACTGAAATTCGTTCTTAAACAGTATTAATGATTTGATTGATATTAGGTGGCGCAACAGCGAGGTCAAATAGCACCAGGAAAAGGTGATAGAGAGGTGTGACAGCAAGCAAGAAGGAAATAGGAAGATAGGAGGGACAGTTGAAGAAATGTAAGCTAGTGGCTGGGGCCGAAGGGGCGCCAAAACCCTTAAAGCATTGCCCACATCATTACAGGCAATACCCCCCTACGGGGCAAGCAGGAGGGATAAAAGGAATACAGGGATAGCTGTCTAATATCCAAAGGATAATATATATTCAGTAGTCTATCCCACTACGATGGTGACATAATGTAACAGATATTCTAATTATATTTGTTTGTTATTACTTTTCAACTAATCACCTTCATTTTTCTTTCCCTCTTCCCCCTCACCCTCGCCTCAAATCAACACATTTCTTCACTCCTATATCCACCTACGTTAATGCAGTATGCACTTCTTTAAACCAGGGTTCTTCAAATTACGGGTCCCGAATTCCTCCAAACTGCGTCGCAGGCTCACAAAAATAAATACATGAATAAAATAGAATAATAATATTCGTGACAATAAAATAATTATGAAGTTCATACATGAATCCACCTAACATATTTTTATAATCGAATATTCATATATTAAATTATAAATAAAACAAAATCATTGCACAAATATTAGCCTTCTTGAATGAGTGTGTGAGAGAGAGAGAGAGAGGGTAGGTGAGGCAGTGTTTATAATTCTGGTTAGAATGCCTTTTAATCATAAATATTATGTTTCGGCGTCTGGCCTTGTATTTTCTTAGGTTGATAATTCTGATCATTTGTAAAATATCTTTCTGTATGGGTCGCGAGAATGATGTCATAGTAAAAACTGGGTCACGACTGAAAAAGATTGAAGAACCCTGCTTTAAACTGTTGGTGATTCGATACCGTTCACAGTGTATGCTTCATTCATTCCTCCTGACACACGTCTCTCTACCTGATAATTCGTTACCCTCCTGTATAGCTCCGCCCACATTTCTCTCCTCCTCTCCCACTAACATTCCCCCTCCCTCCACCTGCAACTGTTACCAGATCCGACCAGGCCCAAACCAAGTCGCTGATGGATGGGGTGTGGACCATTGATCTGTCCGGAGCTGTACCTCGTAGCAAAGTCAAGAAAACAAGGAGTAGATAAAAGTATAACTCTACCCATCTTTTACATTTTTCTTACACAAGTCATTTACTCAAGTTTACCAAGACTCTTTCTGCCCATCTCTCTATCTACCATTTCATGAGTTTGACCTGCACACACTGGCAAAATTGAGAAGTCATCTGGGAGCTATTACGCGCCCAATGGTTGGCAATCACCATAATTATTGAGATAGATAAATAAAAACGATTATATAGATATGATTATGATGTACAGTCGGCGGCAAAAGTCCTGTCGCCTCACTTGCTTCACCGAGGCACGCGATCTTCAAAGACTCGAGATTATTAGGTGTAGAAAACGTGCGTATTTCTCGAGTCCATGAACACTGCTTGTCTCGGTGAAGCAGGTGAGGCGACAGGACTTATGCCGCCGACTGTACACAATCAAATATCCACAGACACTTTCCTTCCATCGTATTAAATATCTTGATAATAAAGAACAACACATGTATGATTTTGCAGTACCTCATAATAATAATTGAGGGGGTCGAGTTGACATAAGGTGTTGTATGATTATAATTTCTTATGATACTGATTTATTTGCACGATGGAAGGAAAGTGTCGGTGGATATTTGAATGAGGCTGTACACAATTACACATATACGAATTGCAATGTGCAGCTCACCTAAGTAAGGGAGGAAAATTGTGACAGTAGATTTGATAGTTACTGAATCCTCCAATATATTTTTTTTGGAGGAATCAACAGCCCTCAAATTAAAAAAAAAAAGAGAAAAAAAAAAACCCCTCAAATTTACCAAAAATATTTTCTTAATTTTTTTTTTAATGGAGATACAGTATACATATGCCCGTTTCCATTTCCTTGTTCCCTTTTCCTCAACAATAAAGCAAAGAATATTGGTTTACGAGTGACTGTCAGGATGAAAAGACTAAAGAGTGTATTTGTGGGGGGATAAAAATATATAATTGTATGTTAATCATTACCACGTCCTATATTAGGGGGGTGCGGGAGTAGGGGACAGGCTTGGGGGGGGACTGGGGGGGTGCGGGAATAGGGGGACAGGCTTGGGGAGGGACTGGGGGGGGTGAGGGAATAGGGGGGGAGGGACTGGGGGGGGTGAGGGAATAGGGGGACAGGCTTGGGGGGGACTGGGGGGGGGTGCGGGAATAGGGAGACAGGCTTGGGGGGGACTGGGGGGGACTGGGGGGGGGGTGCGGAAATATGGGGGACAGGCTTGGGGTGGGTAGAAAGCCTGTCCCCTATTCCCGCACCCCCCTAAACCCCCCCACAAGCCTGTCCCCCTACTCTCACACCCTCCCAAACCCTCCAGACCCCCCCAAAACCCTCCGCACCCCCCTAGCCCCCCCCCAAGCCTGTCCCCCTCCTCCAGCACCCCCTTAAGGACCCGTGTGATGTAGTCAGAAAATTGGAGGTTAGTGAGTCCTTCAAATATTGCCACGAAACACCACCTACATTGAAGGAGCTTGTTTCTTGGCATAGTCAGGAGGAATCAGAAGCCACCAAGTCTCATACACGTTCAAAGGGTCCTTACAAACATACATACATGGCTCTTTTTTTTTTTTTTTTTTTTTTTTTTTGAATTATGAAAATTAACTGAAGAATAGATTTAAGTAGGACAAGGGTTCCTTATACATTATTCATATATATTTGTGAATCCGCGTTAAAATTAAGTTATGGCAGCGAGTGTGAAACCTTGGCAGTGTTAATCAACTAATTATTAGGGCTTCCTACAACGTTATGGTCTCACTTTGATTATGTATATGTGTATGTACTGTGTATGTATGTATGTACTGTGTATGTATGTATGTACTGTGTATGTATGTATGTACTGTGTATGTATGTATGTACTGTGTATGTATGTATGTACTCGTATGTATGTATGTACTCGTATGTATGTATGTACTCGTATTATGTATGTATGCACAGTCAAGGTTTATACATATGTATGTATGTATGTATGCACAGTCAAGGTTTATACATATGTATGTATGTATGTATGTATAGGCCTTGTACACAATGAGAGTTCATAATCGTGTCATGAATTTTGGTGATAACATTAACCGATGAACTTTACGCCTGATACAGTCATGGTCAAAAGTCATGCAACCTGGTGAATAAAAGCGAGCCATATGATTGAATCTTATGAACCAATATTGCAGAGACCAACACCTATAGTTTCGGATCATTTTTCGAAGCCATTTTAATTGAAGGTGTTACAGGACTATTGACCATGACTGTACAATCACAGTCCGAAATAATCATCCATATAGGGGTAACACTAGCTCACATAAGAGTTTAACAGCTTCCCTCTGTTCCATAGCTGATAAATTTTCCATGGATTAAATAGGTTAAGAACCATCTTTTAATTTATTACAAGCAGCTACACACTACTAAATACAATAATATCATATGTGAAAGTGAAAGCATTGGACAGTAAATTGTGTGAGATACCCATATGTGGATGAGGATTATTGACCACAACTGTATATTCCGCCGTGTGTCATGTGGCTCTCATAATGTTTCACGAGTTGAATTTAATTAATCTTCGGACAAAACCGTGATAATACTGTACACTCGCAATCCAAAATTTGTATCCAGGTCTTGTTGAAGTTTCGAATCATTAGACAGAGTAGTGAACCAATTACAACATTTATCCTAGCTTGAGCTCGCTTAATTACTCGATCAGGCTATTCGAAGCAAGTCTGGATACATATTTTGGATTGTGAATAAAAGCGAGCCATTTGATTGAAACTTATGAACCAATATTGCAGAGACCAACAACAGCTATAGTTTCGGATCATTTTTCGAAGCCGTCATCTCATTGGAAGGTGTTGCAGGACTTTTGACCATGACTGTACCATAGACGTTCACTGTATATATGTGTACACTGGGTCAAAAAAGTATCGCGCAGGTGGGGTCCGATGGTTCTGTAAATGATCGCTACAGCTCATGATAAAGAGGCTCGTTTTCAGTAGCCATCGTCTTTGGAGTCAAAATGATTCACGAGGGAAATGAGCGATACTTTTTTGATCGAGTGTAAACCCTCCCTCAAAATAACTATCGAAAAACTACAGTTACGATATTAATTACTGTAGGGTTGGTATTCCTGGCAATGAGTTGTATTGTTTTTATTTTCATTTTTTTTTACTGACATGAATAAAACACGTGCGACCACATTTACTCAGGCATTCGCTGTTGCAATTTCAAGCATTATTTTTCATTATAAATATGTTACTGAAAAGTCAACACTATGAATCAGATAACACAAAGGGATACATTGCAAAATCAACATATAATAACAGTTATAAACTATAGTCTAAATGTCAACTTACTCCTACTGTAGTATTAAGGGGGTGCGGGAATAGGGGGACAGGCTTGGGGGGGGGGGGGGGTTAGGGGGTGCGGGAATAGAGGGACAGGCTTAGGGGGGTGCGGGAATAGGGGGACAGGCTTGGGGGGGGGTTTAAGGGGGTGCGGGAATAGGGGACAGGCTTTCTACCCACCCTAAGCCTGTCCCCCTACTCTCGCACCCCCTAAAACCCCCCCAAGCCTATCCCCTTCTCCCGCACCCCCCTAAACCCCCCCCCCAAGCCTGTCCCCCTATTCCCGCACCCCTTAAAACCCCCCCAAGCCTGTCCCGTACTCCCGCACCCCCCTAAAGCCCACCCAAGCATGTCCCCTATTCCCGCACCCCCTTAATGTATTTACTATGATAGTTATAAAAATGGCTTTCAGTATCAATATTAAGAGGGTGCGGGAGTAGGGGACAGACTTGGGGGGGGGGGGTTGGGGGGTGCGGGAATAGGGGGACAGGCTTGGGGGGGGGGGGTAGAAAGCCTGTATTAAACCATCCGCTGGGTCTAAAGGGATTCCAAGTTTGTAGGCTAAGGCCAGGTAAAACAAATTGGAGAGAGTAATCCGTGAGCAAATAGAAAGTGTCCTTTGTATAGTTACTTTAGTAGATAATGAAATATATGGCAACCTGATTTACCGGCGTACCGATAACCAGGTTTAATGATGTATCTATAGTCATTTGTATTTGGGGAGGCTGTACAGACACTCAAAAAAGTAGAGCCTCCCAGACACCTTTCACCACGTGTGTTATCGTTGCTGCTAACATTGTACAGTCGTGGACATTATGTATTATTACAAATTGCTGACCAGAATGAACCGGTGGTCTGTGGGGCAGGATGCCATTCTGCCCCAGGAGAACATCAATAACAACAACAAAAAATTGCTGATTAAGGTTTTCAAGTTCTCATATATAAGATGTTATTATATATATATATAAATGATATGCTGTTTATTTGTTTTGCCTCTCGATCTCAAGGCCAGCATTCCTCGTGTGGGGAGTCTTGCCACTTGTGGGGGGCAAATATGGTCATAACACACTGTTTTCGTTTCATGTCATCAGATAAAAAATTTGGGAATAATGGAATATAAAAACAGGATAAAAATGGATTTTCCATTTCAGTGACATAGTAAGGATCAATGGGTAGCAGTATAGGGTATGGGGGTAACAGTAGGTAGGGGTTATGGGGACACCAAAAACAGTACAAGTCACTGAGGAAAATTAAGGTGTCGCTCCATGGTGCACCGGTTGAAACATGGTGTGTTTTTAATGAAATATCAATTAAACTTTTTTATCCAAACAACACTCACCATCCCAACTAGTAGCCTGTAGTGTTGCCTTTACGTTCCATGTACTTCATCAGCCATCACGGAACACTCAAGGAAAGATGTTGTAGGTGTGTGAGAAAATGTGCCACAGCTGATGACGGATGGCAGATTCTAGCTTCGGGAGTGAAAATGTGTCCATATTGGTTTTCATTATACTTCACAAGTTCGCAATAAGGTTTATTTCTGAACTGTTTGGTGACAGTCTGTAAAGAATTAATTCCACAGTCTGTAGGGTGTAATATTTCAACGTGGTTGACATGTTGCCATATGGCTACCAACTCCACCTTCACCTTCACCTTCACCTTCACCTTCTCCACCAACTGGCTTCCTCATATATTTCCTAATCGACAGTTTAACACCTTTTTCCCCTTAATTAAGTAGATTTTCCGGTTTACACGCCCACTCGGCATCAAACAGTAAGTAAATATTACACACTGACACAGCACCACACGAATTAAACACAAAATAATCGCGAGAAGCTTTAATACCTGCTTCTGTGTGAGATGATGAAAGAGAATGAGAGGACAAGGGTCACGGCTCACGGGTGACTGGGACACTGGAGAATGAGACTGTGAGACTGGTGAGTGAGATCTTCAGAAATATGTGATTGATGCCATATACTCAATAATCTCCCATTTCGCTTTTTAACAAAATACACTACGTTCAACTCGGACAAAATTCGAGTCAGGAATATCTGCCTTTTGGTTAAGATAGTATTTCTAATGTTAATTTACTTTAAATGTTTCTTTCCGTATGCGAATCAAAATAGTAAATATTTTCGAATAGTGTAACGAAGGTGTCAGTAAAACTCACCAGCTGTTCAAACAAAATACTTTCACAAAGATATCTTACTGCAACACAAGCCTTATTCTTCTGAGAATGTGTGCTTAATAATTCAATGAGTTACACCTTTACAAAGATGGATGTATGTAGTCCAAGTCAGGTTGTATGATGAAAGAATCACGGTAGATCGAGGGAGTGGAGGGAGGAGGTAGGTGTGGTGTGGTTCCGGAAGGGTGTTATGGGAGGATAGAGTTTTTTTTTTTTTTTTTTTTTTTTTTAATTCATTGCGCCGTAGCGTCAGTCAATAGGCAGACAACAGTGCACAAGGGTAAGCGGGACTCACGACAACCCAATGACCACATACACACACAAGCACACACACATGCGCACACACACTCACATCACGAAAACATAACAGGATGAAGCACAAGCATACAGACAAATATTTAAAAACGAGGGTGGCGCACCAGAAGTTCCTCCAGAACCTGATGGTTCAGCAGGTGTCGACAAACCACATCAAGTGGCAGGCCCTGGGGCAGCAAGTGTCGGACAGTGGGGCAGGCTAGGCAATAGTGCTCTATAGTGTTAGCACGAGGCGCTCGACACAAGCGACACTCAGTGAAGGGAGGCTCACCCTGCATCCCAGCAACCTGCCACGGTGGCCGGTAGCCAAGCCTCAAACGAGCAGAGACTACATTGTGCCTCCGAACCATGAGGCCTCGACGACGGTAGGAATATTTGTGATGGCAGACAGACTCGTAATGGGTGATGGAGATGCTGAAGGGCCTCTCTGCATCCCTGCATCGCCGTACAGGGAGGAGAGCGGCGGAGCGGACTTTAGAGAGGTAACATGTCAGGGAGAGAGGACGTCCAGCACCACGAGGAGGCAGATGGCAGGCTTCCTTTGCGAGTCTGTCAACTGTACCATTGTGACATAAACCTACATGGGATGGCACCCATAAAAATTTGACATTCAAGTTACGGTGACGCAATAAGGCCAAAAACGATAAAATCTGCTGAATAACAGTAGAGTGTGTGGGCTGAACACTAGAGAGGGAATGAAGGGCAGGTTTGGAGTCACAAAAAATGGCAGCATTCACTCCACGTTGACAAACAACACTAACAGCATCCAGAATGGCATACAGTTCACACAATGTTGAGCTAGAGTGGTTACAGAGACGACGGCCAACCCAGCCCCCTGGAGGTGACTCCAGGTCAGGCGAGAAAACAGCACAACCTGCTGCACCATCCACCTGCAATGAGCCATCAGTGTAGAGGCAGTATGGATCTGTGATGGAGGAAGTCACTGTTTCTATGTGTTCCAGAGCCAACTGCTGCTGTAGAGAAGGCAGCTCCGACTTGGAAGTAGGTGTAAAGCTCACATCAGGTGTTGGTAGCATCCATGGAGGGGGCCCTGGGGGGACGTCTGCAACCATTATATCTATATTAAGACCACGGAGCACAGAGGAAACAGACCTTATAAGAGTACGTCCAGCAGGCAGTATGGGAGGGACCGGGTAGTTTGGTCTAAGAGAAGTCCTGACTAACTGAGAGTAATGGGGTGAAAGATGTGGGAAATGGAGGCACTTGACAGTGAAGCAAGTAACATTAGAATAAATTCTCTCCACTAATGGGGGAAGACGCAACTCACGCTGCATGTTCACTATCCTGGTCGACATTGGACAGCCGAGAATAATTCTCATTGCTCTATTTTGAAATTTTTCTAAAGTTTCCAGAGTAGCCCTGGGAAGTTGAATCAGAGCAGGGGAGAGGTAATCAACAACTGAACGGATAAAAGCAATATAGATGGTCCTGGCTACTGGGATGGAGATGCCCGAGGAGTTGTTAGATAGCCATTGAAGTGGTGTAAGTCGGCGCTGGAGACGACCCAATAAGTCCTGGACAATGGGATGGTCTTGAGGTCTGGCAGGGACAATCGGCCAAATATTGACTGGCGCACCCAGGTAGCAGTACTGGGAACACATGGGAATGACAGTCCCTCCAATGGTGAACACTGGCTGAGCTTGAGGAAGGCGGCAGGTGAATATTCTGCTCTTATCTGGGGAGACAATAATGCCACAGTGAGAGGATGCCACAGAGAAGGAGTCAAGAAACCGCTGGAGATCCCTTGGTGAGGTAGAATGAACACAGATATCATCAGCATAGCACGTAATTGTAGTTCCAGGTATATCAGGGAGAGAAGTGAGCAACCGATGCATCAGAATATTAAATAACAATGGGCTGAGAACACCACCTTGAGGCGTACCAAGATGAAAACTGCGCAAAGGACTGAGTGCACCACTGAAAAACACACAGGAGGTCCTGTTATTCAGGTAGCCCCGAATCCACCGTAGTAGATTACCCTTTATCCCAAAGTCAACCAGTTGATCCAAAATGACGTCTCTATTAGCAACATCGAAGGCACTTCGAAGGTCAATGAAGGGCACCATACTGTCCCTGGAAAGGCGAGAGTACAGGTCGATTAGGCAGTGATGTGTGCTCCGCTGGGAAAGGAAACCAAACAGCCATGGAGAGAGGCGATCCTGCAGTCTGTACATGAGATGATTGAGTAAGATTCTCTCCATAACCTTACAGAAACAGGAAGTAAGGGAAATAGGCCTGAACTTCGCAGTGCCGGGCTTAGGGATGGGTATTATTGTGCTGCTGGTCCAGGCTCGTGGTACACAACCGTTACGAAGACAAAGATTGTACAGTCGAAGTAGAGGGTTCCCAGGAACTTGTTGAAGTAGGCGCAACACAGGATTAGTAATACCATCATCACCAGGGGAAGAAGCTCTACCCCGAATGAGAGCACGGCGCAACTCCTCCTCAGTTATCTCCTCTGCATCATCGTCATCATCTTGTAACAGAGCAGACATTAGACGTAGCCGATGGACAGCAGCACGGGAAGCGAGTGCATCTTGTATGTGGATGGGTAGACTGGCTGGGGTAGATTGTTCTGACCAGGCATCGACAAGTTGTTGGGCATAGTCGGCAGGAGTGTGATGACGAGCAGTGGCCGGTGTCTTTTTAACAACCTGACGGATGAGGTGCCACATAGAAGCCACACTTGTTTGCTGGTTGATGCTGTCCGTGAACCGCTGCCAAGACTCAGTGTGAGCACAATCCTGCAGGGCAACTAAAGCGTCCCTAGACATCTAGTAACGATGGAGTAGGTCAGGGGTTGGGTTAGCTTGAAACAATAGGCCATCACGTTCAGCCTCCTCCTTTGCCTCCTGTATACGTGCATCCAGCGTCCAGGAGTGGGCAGTATGGCGATGCTGGAGGTGTGGCCGGGAGACGTATAGCCTATAAAAGTCATGAGTAGCAGATACAAGATCAGAGTACAACTGTTCAGCTGATGATATGTTAAATGTAGGGAATACATGGGCCATAAATATGATGTAAGTCGGGCAATATTTAGGGGGCACAGCAATACGCAAACGAGTGGCTGAAGCACCTGACCCAGCAGTTAGAGAATAATGAAAGCGAAGAGCAATGTGATCAGAGAATAAGTCTGGCACGGAGAAGCACTGGACCTGAGATGCTATCAGGCCAGACGAGAGGATGTAATCCAGAGTACCTCCCCGGCAATGAGTGGCACAACCAGTGTCCCAGTGTGTCAGATGATGCTTGCGGATGTATGAAAGGAGACGAACACCATTACGATTAATAGAGCCAGTACCATCACCCAAATCAGAATGCCGAGCATTAAAATCTCCCATATACACCATACCACGCACTGTTGGAGAAGGAAGAGCCTCAAGAGTGAGTCTAGCTGGGGCAGAATAGACATTACATAGTTGGAGTACTCCATTCCCAGGTAGAACCTCAAATAGCTGAAAGGTCATGTCAGGATCAGTGGAGGTACGGAGAAGGCGATGTGGCAAGGAGCTTCCTGGAGAAAAATAACACTGGGATGATGACGAAAAACATAGGCCTTGAGTTGAGTGAGCTTAGCATAACTGGTGATACCACATACATTCCAGGAGATGACATCCAGCCGGCAATCACTAGCGAACTCTGTATTTGGAGGTAGAAGTCCGGTGAGTGGGGGCAAATGAGCGACCTGGAGAAGAAGATGGACCAGGAGAAGGGACTGACTCGAAAAGCTTTTCAAGGCGAGATGCAACAGTATCCATCTTTTCGGTAAGGGTAGTGACAGTTGAGATGATGGCCTGCTGAGCCTCGACCAAGGTGGAGAGTTTGGAGTCATTGGCAGCCTGAGCGGCAACCAGCCCATCAATCCTGGCTTCAAGGGCAGAAAAGCGGTTTTCAAGAGCCGTACATCGTGCCATGAGGGTAGCAACAGACTTGCGGAGGGCCAGGTCTGGAGGTGAGGCAGGGTTGGTAGGAGGAGCAGACTGGGGAGGTGGTGGTGGTGGTGGTGGAGGTGGAGCAATAGTAGAGACACGAGCCTGGACCTTACGTCGAGTACATCCATGCCACACGTTAACCCCTGGCTGAAGGCATCGTGGACACTTCCATCGAGACGTATCTTCAGGAGGTGAAGGCTCAGAGGTGGAGGCAGCAGGACGTGATGGTTCACCCCTGACAGGACACGTCTTGGAATCATGGTCGGCCGCACACCATGCACACTTCGGCCTGGCAGAACAGTACCGGGAGATATGCCCAACTCCCCAGCACCTGTAGCACCAAGGCTGGTCATTATGAAGTTTCCTCACCTCACACGGTGGAAGACAAGGGAGGAAATCAAAGGAAATCTCATTTGGAGGTGGATCGGGTCGACTCCAGACAACAACAATACGGCTAATGGGGGAACCATCTTGGAAAAAACGACGGCCAAAGTACACACCAGGGTATCCTTTGGCAAGTTTCGGGTCAACATCAATAGGAAAACGGGTGAGGATGTAGCTGGGGAACTTACGAGGCCTCTCAGGTGAGTCTTCAAGAATGAGAGGCAGAGAAAAAAATTCACCAGCCTTCACTCTATCAATGATGTCCTGACGCTTCCTAGAGATGTAGACAAACCGGGAGGTGACAGCAGCCATCTTGACTTCAGCCAGTTCACGCTGCAACTGGAAGGCCCTGTTGACATCAGACAACCAACGCAGCTTTGTGTCTGTAGATGGGTTTCCAGAGAAGGAGAGTTTGACATAGGCATCTCTCGGGGCAAAAGCAGGAAGGTTGGACGAGGGCAAGGAGTTGGTATACAAAGAAGAAACACCAGGGTGAGGCAGAGAAGGTACGTCGTGCACAGCTGAAGCACCCTTGGCAGTCTTGGCAGCTGGAGGTAAACAGTCCACACCATCGGAATCCTGCGAGGAGTCGGACGAGGCATCAACAGGTCGCTTGGTAGAGGTTGAGGAGGTGGACGTCTGCAACCTGAGCTGCGGAGTGACCGAGGAGAGGGGGGGGAGGGTTGCGAGAAGGCAGCTCAGGCCAGTGATCCTCAATTGGAGACTCGTCTTCCTCCGACATTGCCAAGTCGGCCTCCAAGCAGGAATCCGCACTCTCCATCAGGCCAGGCAAGGCCTAGATGGAAAGCAAACAACTAAACACTCAATCAGCCAGGGACACACACACACACCCACAGACAATCACAACAAAACTATACACAGAACCACAACAGACAAACAACACAAGCAACACCACAGAAACAGCAACACACAAACAAGAACTCACAAACAACACAAACAAGAGCTCCAAAACAACACAAAACAACAACACAAACGAGATTTGAGGCAGAGCGCCACGAGTACGTCCACACTCCACCTGTTCTGGAGCGAGACTCGGAGGATAGAGTGAGGGAGTGGGGGGATGTAGGTTATGTGTGGGGGAGGGGAGAGTTACAGGAGGGTGGGAGGATAGAGTGAGGGAGTGGAGGGTGTTATATGAAGTGTGGGGAAGGAGGAGGGAGAGAGGAAGGATAGTGTGAGGGAGTGGAGGGTGTTATATGAAGTGTGGGGAGGGAGGAAGGGAGGATAGAGTGAGGGAGTGGAGGGTGTTATATGAAGTGTGGGGAAGGAGAGGGAGGGAGGGAGGGAGGGAGGATAGTGTAAGGGAGTGGATTACAGTAGGTGCATTATGGGGAGGAGGGTGTAGGGAGGCAGTAGAGTTGAAGGAGGAAGGAACGATATTAGGAGAAAGAGTGGCGAGCGAACATATCCGAGAAAATTGATCAGTTGAGATGATGAATTGTTTATTGAAAGAATTTGTTAGGAGAAGAAAGAAGAGTGTGCTAGGCTAGTAAGGCCTTAAACAAACAAAGGATGCGACAGAGAAAATGGGAAAGCAAACACGAAAGAAAAAAAAGGAAAGGAGGGACAGTGGAAAAATTAAAGAAAGAAAAAAAATTGGAAGAAAGAAGACTGTGCTTGACCAGAATGATGGAAATGAGAGGCAGCAAGCAGAATGGAAAAATAATGAACGAAGAGACAGTGTGGATTCGAGGGAAGACTTTTTTCTTTTTCTAATTCTACCTCTTCCCGTTTTCTAATTGTCCCTCCCTGGCATCACCGTCTTTCATCTCACCGAAAAAATCGATAAGGGGATGCCCGGGCTCCCCTGTTGACATTTAATATCCAGGCCAGTCTACTCGCCCCGTCATTCTTCCTTCACACAGTCCAATCCCCTTACCCGACCCTTATAAGACCTAAGTCACACAATCCCTTCCATCCCTCCCCACTCATCTCTGTTGGAATCGGTCTGTTGACATCCTCCCAGAGCCTACTTTTTTTTTTAAATTGGAGACAATGTACAGTTGGACACATGAATTGGTGGTACAGCCCAGGTGAAAGATACTTGTCCCATTTGAGTAACCAGTGTCTATTATCAGGTACTTGCTTTTTATTATCATCCTCATCACTGACTTCTGCCCCTGATGTCTCCTATTTGACACTAAGGAACTTGATATTGGGAGAAATTGACTATCTTTCACTTGGGCTGTAGTACCTACCCATTCATGTGTCCAACTGTGCCATATCACTCATTTACATACTTTTCTCTATCAAAAAAATGTAATACAATCCAAGACAATTTACACTAAAATTTACACAACTAGGATATACTTATTTACAACACCTAAGCGAACTGGAATGTAGAATGAAATAAGCGGAATTTCGCCTCGATAAAAACAAAACGCACTATACAGTCTCGAGGTTAAGACATAGAAAAAATATACTCACTCTCAAGAAATCAGCCCGACTTTCTCTCGCCCATCCAAGCAAAGAATAAAAGAAAACTCTCTTATCACGGTGGACAAACTTTTGAATGAGGTAGCCAGAGTGAGAAAGGAGAGGGAAAAGAAGACAGGGAAGTGAATATAAGAGAAGAGAGAGAGGAGAGAGAGAGAGAGAGAGAGAGAGAGAGAGAGAGAGAGAGGTGAGAGGCAAAATGAAAGAGGAAGGACAAAAACGAGGGAAAAGAAGTCAAGGAGAGAGAGAGAGAGAGAGAGAGAGAGAAGAGAGAGAGAGAGAGAGAGAGAGAGAGAGAGAGAGAGGAAGGGAGAGAGAGGAACAAGGAGAAGTGAGAGGCAGAATGAGAGAGAGGAATGGACAAAAACGAGGGAAAAGAAGGCAAGGAGGTGAAAGTAAAAGATGAGAGGGGGAAATAGACGAGGCCAAATGGAGGATGGAAAGAAGTTGGGAAGGAGATAAGAGGCGTACCGTACTGGAGGAGGAGGAGGAGAAGAAGAAGAAGGAGGAGAAGGAGCAGGAGATAAGAGAGGAGACACAAGAGGAGGCTAAGAAGGATGGGGGGAAAGGAGTACGTAGTGATGATGGAAAATTAAAGTAGGTGAAAATGATACTGAGGAGAAAGAGAAAGAATGGATACAAGAAATGAGTTTGAAACGAAAAAAAAACTAGATAGAAAAAAAAAAGTGACAAAATTTCTACGTAAAAGATACAAAAAATATATAAATAAATAAAAAGATTGAGAATACAAAAGAATATATAAGGCTATTTACACAGGAACAGCTCCATTGGTCCTTACAAAGCTGCTTGATTGATTTTTGCTATGCCACCTACAGTAGTCTAGTCTGCCATTGTGAGGGAAAGTGTAGTAAAGAAGAAGGGGAATTAAGAGAAAAGATGGAAGGGAGGGTTGAAAAGAAAGGAGGGTAAGAAGACCATAGGAGCGGTAATTCATATAAAACATATCAGTGTTTGTATTTGTTCGTATTTTTGTGTTACTGACCTCACCATAATGTTTCAGACTCATTTCGAAGCATTGAATTGAATTGTTTTTGCTGTTCTATTTAGTATGAGTTTGTATTATGATTTCGAAGCAGTGCCGGGTCCTTACTGACCTCACCATAATGTTTCAGACTCATTTCGAAGCAGTGAATTGATATGTTTTTGCTGTTCTATTTAATATGAGTTCGTGTTATGATTTCGAAGCAGTGCCGGGTCCTTACGCTTACGAACGAAACTTTAGCTTTAGAATGAACTTTGTCTTTGTGAATACGGGCCCATGCAGGGACTGTATTTATTACACCTCTCAGAATTCGAGCTTGTACAGTCGGCGGCAAAAGTCCTGTCGCCTCACTTGCTTTCACCGAGGCACGTGATGGTTCATAGACTCGAGATTATTAGGTGTAGAAAAGGTGCGTATTTCTCGAGTCCATGAACACTGCCTGTCTCGGTGAAGCAGGTGAGGCGACAGGACTTCTGCCGCCGACTGTACAGTCATGAGCACTAATAAGTATACAGATTTGGTTGAAGTTTTGAACAGTTCAATTCACCAACGAACTCAATCTAATGGAGATCTTATTGTGCATTTATTTACTGTCTTTAGGTATTCGAAGCACACATGGATACTTATTAGTGCTCGTGACTGTACGTAGGTGTGATTAAAAAACAAAAAAAAACAAAAAACGTAGGTGTGCATTAATGACCTTGGCAAAGCGCTTCAGATCCACTTCAAAGCAGAGCACCATTTCCTTCCTCTTGATGGATGAGTCTATGTTATGGTTTCTGAGCAGTGCCGGTTTGCTTATTCTTGAACTTTATACGGGTATATGCCAGTGCTTGATTTGGTTAGGTTAGGTTAGATCCAGTTTAGGTTAGGTTAGGTCTGATATGTGTATTTCATATCGAGGTAAAATGAGCTGGGAAAGAGAATGAGACTATTTCAAAGATTATCCATGGTTGGTTTTATCGATATAACCCAAGTGTTATTCTCCTTCCAACTACCAGGATTTTGGCCCAGCAGTAAGAGGTGATGGCACGTAGCCCGCCAGACTTCGTGAAAATACTGCCGGGTTAGATTCCTTGCCATAAATGAATGAATGTTTACCCACAACTTTTAAGTTTGGAGTTAAGGGGGTGGGGAATAGGGAGACAGGCTTGAGGTGG